>CAKNXH010000140.1:27523-42308 GCA_932178445.1 Andricus quercusramuli | reverse complement strand
TCACTATCTCCACCACAAGGGCACATCATCAGGTCCACAATTATGGTAGTCAGCCTCACCGCCACAAGGGCACATCATCAGGTCCATCATTAAGGTTGTCACTCTCACCGCCACAAGGGCACATCGTCAGGTCCACAATTATGGTAGTCACTATCACCTACACAAGGCTCACTCCTGTGACACACACCCTAGCCAGTCGCAATCTCCACCCGTCTCACTTCTGCAGGCCTTGAATCACCGTTCGATACTGACTCGATGGGGTCCCTCTCCCCCTCTGTAGTACCCCTACTACCTGGCTTAAGGGAAACCCACACATGCATCCCTTCCTTCTCGGCACTACACTCAACTTGCTATCCAGGATGCACCGAAGGTGCAAAGATCAAACTCCACGATTCCACACACAACACGTGCGAGCGTAAAGGACGCGAACAGTTGGTGTTGGGAGGAGGCATGTAGGTATCTGTTTGTATGGGTAGGTTTTCTGTGAACTTCATTTCCTAATGTGTTATTAGATCTTTTGTAAACTAGTACGTCCAAGCAAGGTAATTTTCTGTTTTATTCAATTTCCATAGTGAACTTTATATTCGGGTGTAACTGATTGATGGAACCGAAGAACTTGTGTAGTTCATCTAGTCCATGTGTCCAGATGACAAAAGTGTCGTCAATGTAACGGCACCAAAATTCCGGTTGAAGCTTGGATTTGTTAAAGATTTTAGTTTCTAGATTTTCCATAAAGATGTTGGCTGTTACAGGTGAGATTGGAGATCCAATTGCTGCTCCTGGGGTTAGTTCGTAGAATTGGTTAGTGAGAGAGAAGTAGGTATTAGTGAGACAGTGTTCTATCAAAGGTTGAGATTGGAGGGGAAGTGTGCAAAGGATTTAACAATATCAATTGTATCAGAGATTGATACTTTCGTAAAGAGAGGTACTACGTCGAAACTTACAAGGATGTCTTGGGGCTGAATGTGAACCTGTTGTATCTTTCTGCTGAAGTCAAAAGAGTTTTGTACGTGTGTGATAGAACATCCTGCGAAAGGATTTAGTTTTTGGCGAGAGAGAGTGCTAGGTTGTACGTTGATGAGTTAATTGCGCTGGCGATCGTTCTCAGTGGAATATTGTTTTTGTGCATTTTTGGGAGTCCTCAAAGTTTTGGAGAGATGGAATTAGTAGGTGATAATTGAGATATTGTTTCGCTGTCAAGTTTGGAGACTTTAAGGAGGGTTTTTGTTTTGCTAACTATTGTTTTTGTGGGGTATTTTTTAAGTTTTTGATATGTATCGTCAGTTAGAAGGTCCATGATTTTATTGTTATAGCCTTCTTTATTCATTGTTATTACCTGCCAAAAGATTCCGTCAATTATTCCGAAGTGAAGAACAAGTTTGCGTATACTCCCGTTCTGTAGTGGATAGTTCCATGTGGTTCCAAATAGTCCCAGGCACTTCACTGATACTTCACTTTACATTCGTAGGGTTCAAGAATTCCCGAAACTCAGGTTCCCATAGTTAGCACTATGTCCACCAAGACAGCATGTTCACCATGTTCACCAAACACTATGGTTCACCCTATGTTCACCCTATGTTCAACTAACACTTTGGTTCACCCTATGTTCACCTAACACTTTGGTTCACCAGTTCAATTGTAGCAATCCCGCATCGAAGGTCCGAAGCGTCCACAAAAGGTTCTTCACTGACGCGTGTAAGCTCTCTCCCCAGACCCCAAAACGTCACTAACTCCAATCAATAATTTTCCTGATCGCCAGGTACTTGCTCCCCCTCCCATCTCTCTCCTTCCCATTCTGCCCCAAGGACTCGGTCCTCACACATTGCGGCCTTGAAAACCTTTTCCATATAACAAACTAAATATTTTGTATTCCATTAATTCTGTTGGCAACAATTGTGGATTCTTTATATATTGTGGATTCCAAATTACTGATAATTTCTTCTTTTGGGATTCTAGAGGGAGCTACTACAAAGTTATGTACTTCACATAAGGCTGAAATCATTTCATTACTTTAATCCATTAGGATTGGTCAAATGATATGTGGTCCAATGTAGACCAAATGTAAAATCTAAGAGTGTTCGATAAAAAAATATGAAGCTTTAATAGTTTCTTGGAAGTAGTGTGCAAGGCAAACTTAGTATGTTGTATTGTTTCTTTCAAGAAAGATAAAGATGTTAGCAGCTTAGCTTAAGAAGACCTGAGTTTATTGGAAGTGTTAGATTTATTAAGAAAACTCTCCAACAATTCTATGAGACTCTTCTGGATTGACTTGATTGACCCATAATATTAATACATTTTATCGAAGAGTGAGGAAGCTATGGTAATGCACGATATTTGAAAATACGGTTTTTTAGAGTAAAACTTCTTTCTTTAACGTAATTAAAAGTTGATGCAAGAATAAAAAAGATTCCTTGGTTCGAAACTAAATGTTTGACATCCAATATTAATAGATTTTATTAAAGAGTAGGGAAGTTATGGTAATTTATATATTTTGAAAATCGTTTTTTTATAGTAAAACTTTTTTCATTGACATAATTCAAAGTTTATGCGAGAACAGAAACGATATGTTGATTCAAGTAAAATGGATTGACCTATGATATTAGTACATTTTGTTGAAGAGCAAGGAAGCTATGATAATGCAAAATATTTGAAAATACTGTTTTTTATTATAAAACTTTTTTCATTAACATAAGTCAAAGTTGACGCATGAATATAAAATACTTTTTGATCATGAATTTTTAAATAGAGTAATTCTGACAATTTTCTTGAAGAAATCATAAATCTGGGAAAGGGCTAGAGTGCGACAGAACTTTTCTCCTCCCTCTTCCAGCTCGAAAAATTATCGTTTCGAATACAAAATTTGATTTTTCTGATTTGTCTTTGCAATTAAAAATTTCTTGTATTATTTTACAATTTTTTTTATTTTTTGTAGATTTTTATTTTTAAATTGATGAAAATGAAGACTTTGGTTTTCCTATCATTCAAAAAAATAACTAATGCTTCCTCTATGAGGAAGCAAATACATTTGCTAACGGGAAGCAAAGTGCTTCTGAAATGAGCACCGTATAATTATAAATACAAAAAAAGTGGTAACACTCGTGATCGAATTCACAGCTAGTTTGGTTCTTTTCCTTTGAATATCTCTAGGTTAAGAAAATCGACATATCATTATTAATTGAGGAAAATATCTAATAGTGTTCAGAAGTGGACTGATTGAGGGATTTAAAAGTATTCTAAACGATTTCGGGGGAAGTTATAGAATTTCGAAGATTTCAAAGGATTTTTCTATAAACTAAAAAGAGTTTCACAAAAATTAAAGGATTCCATAGAATTTCAAAGATTTGAAGATAAGTTCAAATATTTTGGTTAATATGCGTTTTCAAAATTTTTCTTAAATTTCGAAAGATTTGAAAGGATTTCGTAGGATTTATATGAATTTAGTTTATTGAAAAAGACTCCAAGGGATTTCAGAGGATTTCTAAGATTTACAAATATTTCAAAGAATTTTAAGAAATTCATAAGAATTTTGAAGATTTCAGTATGTCTAATGGATTTGAAGTCTTCTTAGTAAAGTATTTTTATTAATTTCCCAGGATCCCAACGGATCTCTAGGGCGTCAAATATTTCGAGGCACATTATCAGATTCCATGCAATTTCACGGGACTTATCAGGATTTTATGATATTTTGATGGCTTCCAGAGAATTTATTCGCAAGAATTAGGACATTTTAAACGATTACAGTTCGAAGAAATTTTCAAACATTTTGGGTAGATTTGAAGAATTTTTAAGATTTGAGGAAATTTTAGAACATTTCTCGGAATTTATAAGCACCTAAAAAAATGTCTAGGAATTTTAAAATATTTCAAAGGATTTGAGATATTTTAGGGTACTTTTAAGTGTTCCAAAGAATTTTCAACAAATTAAAAAAATTTAAAGGAATTTCCAAAGGGTTTAATGATTTTAAGAAATAAAAACAAAATCGTCCGCAGTTTTAAAGAATTTCCTAAAACTTCGGAAGATTTGAAAGGATTTTATTCAATCTATAAGCTTCTATGATATTTCGGAAGATCCCAAGGGATTTTCAAAAGATTCTAACGGATTCAATAAGATTATCGAAGATTTTAATGATCTAGAGGGATTTCAAAAGTTCACAAGGTAATAAAATAAAGTTTTCTGGATTTCAGGAAATAATAGGTTTCATGGAATTTCACGTATTTTATCAGATCATAACAGATTGTGAAGATTGAATAATTTCATAATTTTTCAAGGGATACCTACAAAAAATTCATGAGATTGAAGGCATTTTAACAGCACTTTCAAGCTTTCAAGTTGTTTCTTTATTTTGTTTTATTCTAAGTTCTATATTACTTTATTTTCTTTTACATTCGATATACTGGTTGATAGAGAAAGAACTAGATAGCGCATAGGAAAATCGTTGACCTACCTCCTTCCCGCAAAAAAATTCTTAAGATAATTTATGCATGACTTCTTTACAATTTGAGCCTATTTCGGGTAATTTCTCATGTACTGCAACGTTGAATTTTCTCGCCAAAAGTAAGAAATTTTTGCAGTACTGCCCAATGTGGAAAAGTGAGTGTTAAATGCACGTGTATGGGTAATTCTGGCTATAACTCGATCCCCAAAATATTTGCCAGAAATCCGTTTCATAGTTGATTGATATGCCAGAGGGGGTCCGCGCCCATATCAGCCCGTCTATTCCTCTCGTTTCCTCTCACCCGTCGACAAAATTGCTAATTAATTTCCTGGTAACTGAAACCTTTCCTATCAACCAGCGTCAAATCCGGCTGTGTGAACTGTTAACGAGCATTCCTCTTTTTTCTCATCGCATGTGTGGCATACTGTATATTAAATCCACATTCAGTTTAATTCTGTCATCATTTTCTGATACTTACGAAGATTGTATGAATATTTGCATAAATATCAATTCCAAAGTTCAAAACTAAGGTTCATATTTTTAAGGTCAAATGCTTTCTTTGTTTATTTTAATGTCTCTGAATTTTTATCATAAATTCCGACAGTGGTTGCAAATTCACTACTAATTGCAACCAGCAGAATATTTGAACCATATATGCTTCGTATCACAAATACTAAAATATACAAGGTCTGTTCGGAAAGTATCCAACCTTCTGGTGTCACCATACCACAATTGAATCATAATTATGCTTTCCGAACATGAATGGCCAAGGTTTCGAAAAAATGTAACCCTATATTTGGAACATGAGTCCACTCTCTAAATCCGAATTAGTAGAAATTTTACTACTTCAATTAGTAGCATTGTATTTGACTGTTAAATTAGTAATTTCATCACTTTTTACTGAATGAAATGGTAAGATTTATGTTACTAAATAAATGAGTAAGCGTATTCTACTAATCTGCTTAGTAGTTCCAACTTACTAATTTAATGAGTGGCAATGAATTTCTAAGGAAACATAATTTAATAATTTGTTAAATACATTCTGCTGGTTTTTGAGTTTTAATTGCGAAAGGTTAATGTTATATTTTTTAACGTTAAAATTTTTAAAAATTACTTTACAACTTCTGAGTCGAATTTTTGGGTTAAAAAGTTTCATTTAATTGTTTCTACGAATAAAGAGGTTGTTTTAGAGAAGATTTTAAAGACTTTTTCATTTTTAAACTTACACTTTTGTGGCAGAACTTATAATCATCAGATCTATTTTTCCTAAGTTACGAAAATTGTTATTTAACCTAAATTTTAAACAGAATCTAAAACTCTTCTATGTTCAAAAAAAGCCTTTTTTGAACCGCAATATTGTTGAAGTGCGCATAAGTTGAAATAAAAGTATCTACATACATTAAAGCGCAAAAATTTTAATTTAGTTTATTTCATTTTTTTAAATGAAAATTTAAACATTATATTTCTGTTTGAAAATTGATAGTTTTTAGTTCAAAATTCAAACATTCATCTTCTTACTTGAAAAATCAACAGCTTGTTTTCAATTTTTTGTCTCCCTTGCCCGAAACATCTTTTTAAGTTGAAAATTCAACTCATGTTGAAATATATATATTTTTTTAATTCAACTGTTTCTGATTGAAAAATTAATATTTTTTTGGAATATCAATTACTACATTCTTCGTTCAGAATTCATCTTTTTTGTAATACAAAATTTAATCACTGAGTTAAAAGCTAAACTCTTTTGTTGGAAATTAATTTTGGTTTTGTTCAAGATTCATCATTTTGATTAAAAATTTATCTCTTTGGTTGAAAAGTGAGCTATTTTGTTAAAAACTCGTTCTTATTTTAAAAGAAAATTATTTTTTCTTTTTTCAAACTGAAAATGCAATTATCCCAGTCGAATATTCCAACATTTTAGTTAAAAATTCATCTCTTTAGTAACATAATACAAAATTTGAAATTGAACCATTCAATTTTAGGTTGAAAAATTATCATTTTTACGTTGAAAATTCAATTATTTTAGTCAATAGTTCATTATTTTAGTTGAAAATTCCACTATTTCAGTCAATAATTCATTATTTTAGTTGAAAATTAATCACTTTGGCTGAAAATTTGTTTGTTTTTTTCTGGAAAATTAATTTTTTTAACTGAAAATTCAACTATTTGATTGAAAGTTTTTCTTTCCTGGTTAAGATTTCTTCTATTTTCTTCAAAATATGTATTTCTTTGTAGAAAATTATTCTTTATGTTTCAAAATCAATCCTATTTCTCGAAACTTTATCTTTTTGGTGGAAAATCTAAGTATTCATCATTTTAATTGAAATTTCATCTTTTTTGTTGAAGATAAAAACTACATGGTTAAAAGTTACCCTTTTTTGTGCATTCATCTTTTTTTATAAAAATTCATCTATTTCAGTAAAAGATTCATCATCATATAGTTTAAAATTTTTGTCTGAAAAATTAATTTGTCAAGTGAAAATTTAACTCTTCCATTTTTAGTCGAAAACTGATCATTTTAGTTCAAAACTCAACTATCAACTATCAACTAAAAATTTGTTTGAATTATTATTCAAATTCATAGACTTTAGAGACAAATTCGAGAAATGATTAATTATGTTTTTAGTATTATTTGATTATTTAATGGTGCAATATACTTGTAATGTAATTCGTTAAAGATTTCTAAATCAAAAATATTAACTAAATCCCCAGGAATTGAAAAAAGTGATAATAAACTCGCGAAACTGTGGACTTATTCCGAGACGATTAAAAAAAAATTAGAAATATTTATACTATGAAAAATTATATCTGAACAAAAACTTAGATATCTGAATAGAACTTGAAATTGTCAGGGAATGTTTTTTCAAGTATGTCTTGTAAAACCTTTTAAGATTATTAATATTCTAGTCTTAATTATAACCATAAAATGTTTCAATTCGGATTGAACTAACATATTTTTTTTATCGGACCTAATCCGACTTTAATAATTTATTAATATATTTGAATAAAATTCTCTTTGTTGAAAAATCAGTTTTTGAATTTACTTTCAACTATCCTTTGAAACAGTAACCAGCAATACATTTACCAATTCATTTAGTACTAGCATTACCAATTCTTTTAGTAGATATAGTTACTAATTCATCTAGTCAGTTATTCTTACTCATTGAATTAGTAGATTCTTACTAATTGCCAGTAAACGAATCGGCACTATTTGAATTAGTAGAAAACTACTACCAATTAGTAGTTTTCTACTAATTCAGATTTAGAGAGCAGCTAGACCTTTTGAGATTTAAATTTATTTTTTAGTATACTTTTGATTGAGCTAGCCACTTGGAAATTCCGGACTTTTCGTGCAATTCCATCAGTTATCATTATTTAAAAAATTGAAAGGATACATGCCCTGCAAGGATCACAGCGGGCACTTCTCCTACTTTCTTCTCTCTCACTTTCCTTACCTCTCCTTTCTCTATTCCTCCCTTCTCTACTTTTCCTCCTCTTCCTTCCCTTGTTTCTTCCTCATCCATATGCATGCTATTTATAAGAATAATATAGATTGAAATAAAGCGTAACAATGAATTTAAAAAAAATCTTTACATGTAAAGTTTGTTTTTCTACCTAACATTTGTTTATGTTTACCTGAGTAGGTAACTGAACATGTGCGGAAGCAACTAGGAATAAGGAAAAACCAAGAATATATACCTGCATGCTATATAAATTCATTTCAATACACATCCAAAAACAAAATATTTCCATACTTCCATACATTTGTATGAAAATATACAGGGGTCTGGCCAGACCACATGTGCCAAACCATGTAAAGGTTATCGAAACACGTGCCAAACGGAGAGTGAATGCACACTCTTTGTTCGGTGCGGAGCGTCATCCTGAAATGCAACGCGTACATGGTTAGGCTATATGCAATTGCGTACACTATTCGGCAAACGATTTTCAGGGCCACGTCACTGAATAGGGGACCTCACTGAGGCCACCCCTTAATGTTCAATATCCATTTTATATTAAATTTTTTAAATAAAAGCTTAGCAAAGTTTTGTAATTCTTTTATGTTGAAAAGAAATCAGTACATCACCCTCATAATATGCCTTAGGTGCCCTCCTTAAATACATAACACATTTTTAGTCATTTTTTCACCCCTCCGTTCTGCCATGTAAAAAGACGTAAAAAATTGGTTTTCTCGCCAGCACCATTCGCATATGCTACGTAGGTTTTCTAAATGTTTTCAGGCAAATCTTATTATATGTATACAATTTAGTTAGTTGCTACCCGAGACGCACGAATTACCAAATAATTATAATTTATTAAAATGAAAAGAAAGAAAATGAAAAGAATATGCAATATGTAAAAAAAGAACTACAAATCCTCGAAACTTAAAATATATAAAGAGCCATGTCATCTAGCAAAGAATATTCTTCAGAAACTTAAGTCTGTACATTTTTCTCACTACTAGCACATATCTCCAATTATTCAATACTGGTTATGCATTTGCCTAGATTTTTCGAAAAACTAAACGTGACCTAAAATAAACTAAACATTTTATAAACCGATTGCGATCATAATGAACACTAATAAAATATCATATAAAACGAGATTATAGAATTCCCTCAATTCATTATATGTTCAATCTGGCGTCGAATATAGAAAATTAGATCACCAATTCTAACCTAAAAAGTATTGAATGATTTTTTGGGTAGCTGTACTTTAGAACATTTTGAAAGAACATTGTTTTCATGAATGTTTTTTAACTAGTAGAGGGCCATTCAGAATCACTATTCATTCTGTTTCTGACACCGTTTTTTCAATCAACTGAAAAATATAAGGAATAATATTTTTTAAAGTCAATTTTGTGCATTTTTCTAACTTTTTTGCGTACTTTATGGAATAACTTTTTTTGAAATGAAAATATTATGAACGCATATGAATCGTTCTATTCTAGACATTCTGCCTATTTCATTTAACTACATTACTTGAAAAAATTATGAAAAAGATTACAAAATTATCCCAAAAACTTCTAAATTATTTGAAATCTTTGGAAAAATTTCACAATTTATAAAATTCTTTCGAATGCTTTGAAATACTTTGAAATCGCTTGATTCACTGTATTGAATAAATTCCTTGAAATTTTTCAATCTCCTGAAACTTCCTTGCAATCCTTTCAGATACTCTAAAATCTCAAAAATTCACTGAAATTTCTCGCATTCTATGGATGTTTCTTGGAATCTTTCAAAATATTCTAAAATCTTCCAAATTCTCAAAAATCTAATGACGATTCTTGAGATTTCCTTAAATACTTTTGATCTTTTGAAACTCGCTTAGAAACCTTTAGAATATCCTGGAATATTTTCAAAACTTTGAAATCTTAAGAAATGCCTTGAAATTTTTCGAAGCTCTTCAAAATTCCTCAAATTATTATTGATGATGCAGAAAGTAAAGAGATGTGGGATTTTGGTTTCTGAATTCATTTCAATGTTTCAAATCTTACAATTCAGTGTGACACCGTGCTTTGTCATTGTCAAAAAAAACGTGTTCCATACATTTTTGTTAATTTGCACTGTTTTTGCATGTCAAATTATGTTTCATATACCTCGCTCTCCACAAAAAATACAAAATGCATTCAGAATTCATGTATTTCACATAAATTTTCAGGTTTTATAGGTTCTACGTAATTTTATGATTTTCAGTCTCTTATAAGAGAGAGAGACTGGAACAGGTAGGAAAATGACAACAAATGTAAAGAATTTAGGATAATCAAATCGACCCGCTAAGATGTCCAGGTCAACTGTTCGAGGAGATCAAGATGACTATCTGATATGACCAAATCAAAGCTCTGTGATGAGCGACCCGACCCTTCTTAATGAGCATTTCGGCCCTGTGTGATGACCGGTTCGACTCTATGTGACGCTTGAGTCGACCCTACGAGATGACCAAGATGATGCTCTGAGATGATAAATTTGAACCTCTTGTTTCAACCTTCTAGAGATAGTCGCTTTAGCCATCTTCAAGGGCTGTTCCATAAATGACCCTGCAATATAGTCGGTCTGCACATCTAGATGGCCAAAATAACCTTCCATTTTCCTCCGTGAATACCGTGAAGTTACATGAAATCGAACGATATTCTTCCAAATTTCCTCACAAAACTCTGAATCTCTTGAAACCTCCTTGGAAATCTGAGAATAACCTAGAATATTGCGAATAGGGTCGATAGGGGTAAGTGTGATACGATATTATAAAGTTCGACTTTGATTAGTGGCATTTCAAATATTTTAGAAGATTCTTGTCTCAAATTTTGCTAAAATTATCTTTGGACTTTCTACTTTTAATCTTTCTCTTCTTCAATCAACAAAAACTTGCCTAACAAAATATTTTTAGTTTTCTTTGATAGTGTATCGACATTTTCAGTTTTTCCATCCTTCCGGTTGAGTGTGATACCTGTAAAAAAACTCAACTATAGATTTTGCAGGATTGTACTTCCGTAACTGTAAATTGAACATCTACTGATGCTTATAATATACACTTGCTTTCAATTTTTTCCATTTATAAGAATATTAATGAAAATAAAATTAAAAAATTTCAATTTGAAATGAAGGTTCAATGATATGAAAAAGCTTAGCTATTTTAAATTGTATGATTCCTGAATTGATTCAGAAAATAATCTTCTCTGAATGTCAATAAAAATAATAAAAATCTCAAATTAAGAAAAAAACGCGAATATTCAAGAAAAATATATTCAAATTTATTCCTGAAGAAAATTCAACTAAAGGTGCTTTATGCAGGCAAAAATCAAATCAAAAGGCCAGATGACGAAATTACTAATTTGTATTTTCTAAAAGAATCTCAGTGTCCTGAACAATAATTGATTGAATCAATAAATAATGATAGCCACCTTTTCACGACAAATAGTAAAAGAATAATGATTATATGGAAACAAAAAAGTTAATAATCAATTTGTTTACATTTGAAATTTTCTTTTTATCATACTGACCCCGTTATCACACTAACCCTGGAAAAATCCCTTGGAATCTTTGAAAATTCCTAAAACCTTATGGGTCTTATACAATCCTTCCAAATCTTCCGAAATTCCCAAAAATTCTTTTCAAACGCATGAAATGTTTTCAAATCTCTTCAGAATATCATAACATTTTTTCAATCCTTTCAAATTTCTCGAAACCTGTTGAAATTCCATGGAATCTGGGATAATTGAAATTACATCAAATCTCATGATATTCCTAAAAATACGAGACATGTTTTAAGTTCTATGAAATCTTTAAAATCCTGACAAATGGATTAAAGTACCTTATTTAGTGCCTCTAAAAACCTTTAAAAATACTCCAATCTTTTGAAATCTGATAAAATCCCGTAAAACTTATAATTCCTTGAAAATCCTTAAAAATATTTTGGAATCTTAAGATCCTCTGAAATCCCTTGAAAACTTTTCTAATATTATCTTAGCTTTACCCGAACAACTTTAAAGCATGTTCAATCAAACAATCTTTCATTGTGAAATCACTACTATCTGTCCAAGAAGTTTAGATACCCCGATTTTTGTATATATTATAGTAAAAATTTCAGCAGAAAAAATGTGTAAAACTATGGTACAAAGTACATGTTGCAGATAAAGGGTTTCCCCTATACTGATGCAGAGTTTTTAAGCTTACGGTTGATTAGCAATCTGCAAAAAAAAAGGAATTTCTTTGATCCATTCTGTGCACAAAAGTGAAATTTGAAGTCAGAAACAATAATCAGTTGTTAACAAGTTGCTAACAAAAAAGTAATGAGGTGTCATCTCGAAAACTAAAGAATGTACGGATATGATTCTTAAATCAAATTGCCCATTCTTTGCTTCTAAAAATGGTGTATATAGTGTCAATTAACAAAAAGATGTGCTCGAATGTTTAAAAAATTATTTTATTCTTCGAAAAATACATTGACACTACATACACCATTTTCCGAAGCCAAAAATGTGCAATTTGTTTAAAGAATTATCTCCGTACGTTCTTCAGTTTCCGAGATGACACCTAAGTACTCTTTTGTTATTGACTTACGGATAAAAGAAAATTTGTATATTTTTTGCAGATGTTTTGTAATTCATTTTGTAATTCACAGCTATTCAAAGTTGAATATTCTGAAAAAATCGCAAGATGATGGTACTTTTCACCTACCAGAAAATAATCCCTAATCTACTGAAAATTTCAAAAACTCTGTACCAGTATAGGCAAAATCTTCAATCACAACATATGCTTTGTCCCATATTTTTACCAATTTTTTCTGCTTTGATGTTCACTATAATCTGTATAAAAATCGACCTATCTAAATTTTGTGGACAGATAGTAAGTGAAGTATATCGGTAGGACTAGTATTTAAGAATTTTCCGTAACACTATTTCTGAACGTGCTGGAAAACGAAGTGATCTGACAGAAAATTCCGTATTCGTCGACAATTTGAAACTTTAACGTTATGTAGTACAATGTTGGATACATGGATTTCCTATGAGGTTGACTTGTTGAAAATATTACGTAACATTACCGATTTATCCCTTCCCACTCCCGCTGTTACGCAATTTATGGATAGCCCCTCAGGGTAAATGCTTTAGTGGTTGGCACTGAGCCGGTCATTGGCACGCCTCTGATTTTCGTTAAATTTTGAGGAAATGTGAACATGTATTGTATTTTACTGATATTATTTTAATTCTAATATCATTTTTTCGTATAACGATATCTACAACTCATGCAGAATAGTGTCAAATTGAATTGTTGAATATTAAATTAACTTTTGTTCTTAGGTTTCCCAGAATTTATGAGATTTTCTGGAGGAAATCTTCTGCTGGCGATATTTTTTAATTTTTTTATAGCAACGTTACAGACAAGTAAATCTGTTCCATTTTTCTATGATATTTTGAGAAAATATTTCAAATCCAATAAAAATAAGACTCAAACCTCGGTAAAATAAATATATTAATTTGGGGGAAGAGGGTCTAATGAAAATTATTACAAAAGTATGGACTCTAGTCGTTGGCACCCCAGTGCCAATGACTAGGCCATGCAATACTGAAACGCTTTCATTCATTAGCACCCCTGCCTCGTCAGAAAAAAGTAAAGTTATGTAATTCTAAGATCCTGTATTGACAGGAAATATTTTGCGTATTTTTCATAAAATAAAGTGTTAAAAGTGTTAAAAGGACAAAAATTGTCATCAGGTAGCTGCAAAAGTAGCCAACTTATATAATAATAAATTAATAAATGAATTATAAATGTATACCATCAAGCCATTTCCCTTTCGAGGTAGGCGTGACACTACCCGATTCGTGTAGTGTCTAGGTGGATAGTTTCTTGTAGTAAATAACTACAAATGTGGGCTCACCAAACCCACGACGGGCCAACAGCACACAGCATTCCCGAACGGTCACCCATCCAAGTACTAACCGCGCCTAACACTGCTTAAATTCAGTGATCTAACGAGAACTGGTGTTTCCAGCGTGGTATCGCCGTTGGAGATAATGTAATAATATATAATATAATAATATGTACATACAATAAATATAAAATATATATATAATATATAATAATAATGTATAATAATAATATGATAATAAATTATTTATTAATACCATTAAATTAATCATTAATAATAAGTTTTTATTCAATCGATGGTCAATTCATTTTTATTTCTGGTGAGTTAAAAAAATTGAATTTGTTTCTTGTTTTTGCGTATTTAAAGCAGAAATGTAGATAATTAGTAGCATGTATAATTTTTCTTATTTTATTAATAATCTGTATAATCTATTTTTAATGGAATAGTGCATTTTCAAACCAAAAAAGGTGAATTTTCGATGCAACACAAAAATATAAATTTTCAACCAAAAAGTTCATTTTCAACCAAATATTCGAGTTTCAAACCAGAGAGGATTACTTTCTTACAGAATAATCAAATTTCTAAGTCCAAAATGATTTTTCTTCAGAATGCATGAATTTTTAAGTAAAAAACATATCAATACCCAGCCAAAAATTGGATATAGCTACATTTTCAATTGAAAAAGTTAATTTTGAATCTAAAAAAAAATTGAACAAAATAGGCAGATTTTCCACCTGATAGTTAATTATTTTATTGATAAAGATCAATCTTCAACTAGAAAGATAAATTTGAAACCACGGAGATCAATTCTCAACCAGGAGGATTAATTTTCTACCAAAACACATGAATTTTCAATTTAAAAAGGTCAATTATCAACAAAAAATGGAATATTGAAATTTCAAGTTGAAAACTTAATTTTCAAATAGAAAAGAAACAAATTTTCAACAAAACGGTTGAATGGTCAACAAAAACAGATTAATTTTCAACTAA
>CAKNXH010000140.1:0-27123 GCA_932178445.1 Andricus quercusramuli | reverse complement strand
TTCTACAGAAAAGTTGAATTTTTGAAACGAAGGTATGGATTTTGAATGAGAAAGTTCATTTTCAACCAAATAGTTTAATTTCAGTCCCAAGAAGACAAATTTTCAACGAAACAGTCGACTTTTTGACGAAATCGTTGAGCTTTTAACCTAATAATCCAATTTTCAACCTTATAATAAAATTTTTGACCAGAACAAATGAATTCAAAACTAAAGTACACGATAAGAAATAGATGATTTTTAATGTAAAATAGTTGGATTTTCTGGAACCCTGCGATAAATAAATAGGAATTTTGATGAATTATATACGATAGTATAATAGTTTTAAAAAAAATTGAAGGCAATTCTTGATGCTTCCAAAATATTACCTCAAAAGCTGAAAATTTTGCTCAGAAAATAAAGTTAATTTTCCACTGCCCACTTTTTGACTTTGGACTACACCCTCATTCGTGTCAGTTGTTTCACATGTTATCATTATTAAAATAGTTATGAAGTTTTTACTTGTCATAAAGAATATAAATGAATAACATATTTTTTGCATTAAATTCATTTGTGTAGGTTCATTTATATTAAAAAGTTTTAAGAAATATATAATTATGAATCCGAATAGTGCGCGTGATTATAGCAATAACAATAATTACTAATTGAATCAGTATTCTTTTTCTAATTAACTGTCAATATATTCTAGCTGCAGCAATTAGAAGAATTTAACTGACAATCATTTATATTTTACCGATTGAAATTTAGAGAGTATACTGAAGAATATATGTGAAATGGCTTAAGCTTTACAACTGCTGTAAAAGAAAAAAAAAGAAAAAGAAAGAAAAATAGAAAAAAAGGCTTGACCAAAAAAATTATCAAATTCCTAATTTATAATTATTAATAGAAAAATATAATTCAATGAAATACCTAATTTATAATTACAGAATATTGGGAGGACAGTGGGGAATACAGTGCCAAACACTGTGGACGAGGGTGTCGATAACTGGAGATAGCAGAGCCAAGCACTAAACTTTTGGGACTATATACTTATTTTTAATAATTTTTGAAGTTTTTTAACAAGTTTCAATAATGATTCAACATTTCTGTGTATTCTACGTAAAATCTAGAGTGTAGGTATGATTCTTATTATTTAAGAATTTAACACTTTACGTGTTCATTTATTTCCTAAAAATTAAATTTCCTCTGAAGGTGCCAATAACTTGTGTTCTCACCCTATCTCATGTCAGGAATTTTCTAAATGTTCTGCATAATAGAGCATGGATGGAAATTCAACTATTCTGATCATCTGCCACTGCCGATTCTATATCTTGATCAATTTTCGAGATATTCATTTTTTATATCATAAATTATTGATTTAAATTAACCCAAGTTGGTAATGTGGATTCCACTTAATTCATGAGCACAAAAAACGAATCTGAACTTCCAAATCGATATTTTCTTTGTATTTTGGAATAACAATTTTTCTTGTATATCAATTGTCTATTTGCGTGTAGTAATGGTGCAAGCGAAATGTGGTTATTCGCGCCACTGGTGACAGGGATTGGCAATAATTTTGTCACATTCTCTCGCTATTCCCAAGTTGTATTAATAGTGTTGGGGGTACGAAATGACTATGCCTAGTTGTAGTTTGAAATTGTTTGAATTTTTGAAATATTTGCATTACCAAGTTGGAGCTACTTTTTATCATAACTTAGTTGTTAATAACAATAGAAACAAATATTTTGGACTGTTTCTATTCGTATTTTTTTCCCATTTCAGAGAAAAAAAATAAAAAATGTTTCTTCTGAAAAAAAATAAATTTTTAATTGTTTAACCTATTCCCCGCGAGATAATTGAACAACAATTATAAATACGCTTTGATATGTAGTGAAATGCGTCACAAGTTTTGGCAGTGCCATTATTTTTTGCTTCGGCCGCGGATCAAAAAATTCAAGACGTTCCTCTCGAAAATTAAGAACAATGACACTACCAAAATTTGAAATGCACCTCAAAAAATGTGAAAACGTAATTGTCACTTTTTTAAAGGAAAAAATATATCTCGCAACGAACAGGTTTTAAATTTTTGTGATGAAGAATGATTGATTTCATTTTAAATCAGGCAAAGAGGTCCACCTTAGTGTGTCAAAATAATTTGGTATTTGGATTTATCATTTTATGGTGGAAATAAAGGAACACCTGTTGCACAGTATATATAATTATATGGAATTTTTCAGGAATATCTGGGAATATGTACTACATATTTAATAAATTTTGTTCTGAATAAACCAATGCTCCACAGTAGAAAAGCATTATTTCGGAAAAATATAATCTTTGCAATTTGGACTAATATTTAATGGAACAAAAAATTGGTTATAGTCTTGAAAATTGACAAGCCCCTATACGACTAATAGAAATCCTTTCTCATATTTAACCGAAAATGCGAAACAAAACATTAGAGAAAATAATAGCTGTGGGGCTCTCCAGAAAACCTTTGTTATTTTTTTCATCAAATTTTGAAGACATGGAAAGAAGATTTTCACGGAAACTCCAGCTGTTCATTTTTTCAAATATTTTGAAAAAGTCTCTGCTAATATAAAAAAGGCATCTTATCAGTTTCATGTAGGCTAAACCATTTTGAGACCGATTATTCTTTTTTTACTAGGAACCTGTATTACCATCGGAGATTGTAACGATCAATCAGAAGAGAAATCTTTTCACACACGCTGTGAAAATGGAAATCTACAATATCGATCAAAGTTATATCCTCTAATACAGAAAATCTTTAACGCCATCTAAGACCTAAGACTAGATGGAGCTATAAATTAAAATTTTTTTAAATTAAAATTAATATAAATTCTGACTTTCTCTCGTAAATGATGCAACCTATCAGGAAAAAGTAAGAGTTATAATTCTTTGTTTCCGAGAAAAATTATATTGTGCTGAAATATTTTCTTTAACGTGAATCAAAATTAAAAAATGGGATTTCCGAGAAAATTCACGTTCAAGAATTTTAGAATAACAGCCGTTATTTATAGATTTTTCCACCATTTGTTGGGCTCTGTTGAAAGAACAAGAATTTCTACGATGAATAAATAAAAAAGTGAGGAATAATAACGCTATTTAAGAAAATACTGAATTTTGAAAAAAAATTATGTTATTGTTTGAGAATTCGAAAATATTCTAGGCCTAGACTTTTCCTAAAATTTGGCCTAATTGGAAATGAAATTTGTTAAATAAATTTCTTTTCATGAATGAAAAAATTCAAAAATTAACATCTTTTATTTTTTCTCAAATGTTATTGAATTACGAATAAAAGCTATCTCAACTATTTTCCCCTATTTTCATGAGCAACTGAGTTATGATAAAAAGAAAAAAGGAGCTCAAAACAGATTTTGGAATGATTCGAAATATTTTGGATTGATTTGGAATGAATTCTTATTCGAAACTTTCGTCTGGGATTAACTCAGAAAGTAAGCCACCATATGTGCTGAAACCCCCTTGAAAGGTCGAAAATGATCTCGCAACATTAAATAAATTTTCAGTTAAATACAAATTTAAATTAATTTGAAGAGCACCTAAATATCATCCGATTAGGTTCAAAATTGCAGGCCACTTCCATCTCATGTTTCCTCCCATAAGCAGCATTTGAAACATAGAAAAATCAGGAACACCCTACTGGCTACTGTAGATAGGGGAGACCACTATACAATACATAATGAACCTACATTATATAATTATTATTTTAAAATACTAATGTATTTAAAATAATTTATTTAATTTATTTAATAGTGAGAACACTATGTAATAAAGAATTAAAATTAGAATTCATTATTTTAGGCATATGTGTGCTTTCAATTAATGATTATCCACTGTGGGTTCATTATCAAATGTAGGGTGGCTTCTCCTACATCCAAGTTTCCCCAGTAGGCATTCCTTGTTGATAACAGCGAGACCTATCCGGCCATAGCAAGTAGATAACTATTTTAACAAGTGGTTCATGAAATTGATTTTTTTGGTAGCGAGTGCTGAGGATAATATAGGTGGAGTACTAAGTGCTTAGTATCCATAAAAAGTATGAAAGTGGAACTATAGAAGAAATCATATAGAGAATGCAGGCAAAGATAAAACAAGTACATTAGGGGTCATATATATGCTACGTTACCAATTTGAGGAGTGGAGAGGGTTGAGTTAAAAATACGGTTGTTAACGGGGGGGGGGGGGGGGGGTCAGTGGAAGTAGCATTGCGAATTTAGATAACGTTTAGTACGTTTCCTGATTATCATATTTGTTTGAGATTATATTTGAGACGTCACACTCTATCCCCTATCCCCCAATTTTACTCTTTTTGTAGAATTCTTTTTTTTTCTCCCGTTTTCGAGAATTTTCTCCTCCGCGTTTTCTCGTTTGGAGAATCATATTTTTGGATGTAAAATTCAGCTATTTAGTTGAATGGTGAACTCTTTTAATGAAAATTCTTTTTTTTTAAAGATTTATCATTTCAGTTGAAAATGTATCTTCTTGGTTGAAAAATAAACTATTTTGTTGATAATTTTTTTTTTATTTCGAATTAATTTTCGAAACAGAAAATATGAATATTCAATTTTTTGTTGAATATCGACATTTTATAGTCGAAAAATTCAACTATATAGTTAAAAATGTAATTATTTTGCTGAAAACTCCTCTCTTTGGTAGAAAGCTTCTTGGTTGAAAATTAATTTTTGTGGTTAAGAATTTAAGTTGAAACTAATTTAAGTTTAAACTATTTGGGCATAAATTAAACTATTTATCTAAAAATGTAACTATCTGGCAGAAAATTAACTTTTTAATTAAAAAGTCATACGTCCGGTATTAAAATTCAACTGTTTTGTAAATAACTCATATTTTTGGTTTCAAAATTTAACAATTTAGGTAAAAATTCATGTATTTTTTTTAGACTTCGTGCTTTTTGGTAACCATTTTTTTTTAATTTAACTTTGCCATTTTCGAAATAAAATGTCTCCTTTATAAGTTGTTAATTTAACTGTCTGGTAAAGAATTCATGTAATTTCTTGAAAATTCGTCTTTTCAGATAAAAAATAATCTTCTTTGATACTTTCGCTCTTAGTTAAGGTTTCAACTAATTTCTTAAAAACGTCATTTTTGGTTACATTCAATTTGCTGAAAAGATATATACATTTTTAAATTAATTTTGCCAAATTTCAAGATTCCATTTTTCTTGAAAAACTTATCTTTTTTTGTAGGAAACTTTTCTTTTGAAGTTTGAAAATACAACTATTTGTTTGAAATTTCATCGTTCCTAATTAAAAATGAACTTTCTTGTTGAGAACTCATCTTGTCAGGTTTGAAAGTTAACTGTTTTCTAGAACATTAGTCTTTTTAGCTGGAAAATATAACTCTTTTGTTGAAAATTTGTGTTTTGAGTTGAAAATTAATCTTCTTTGCTAAAAATTCATCAGCTTAGTTGACTATTCAAATATTTAGTTAAAAATTCGTTTCTTTCCGTTGAATTCGACTGATTGAAAATCCTTTTCTTTTTCAAATAATCTGCTTGACTAAAAATTAAAAATGCATCTTTGTAGGTTGAAAATTCAACTTTTTTTGAGAAACTTAAATTTAATGCAGCAAGTCTAATCATCAGGGTGACATAGGAAGCTTCTCCCACAGCTTGTAGGAAATTTTAGAAATTTTATTCAAAGCTTTTTTTTTGGCTTTTTCGAAATCATACAAGCCTATAGGTCATAAATAATATCTTCAGCGAAATTCATACAGGAATAATCGTCAGACCTACACAAAATTCTTTTTATCTAAATTTCAAAATTAAATTTCTGGAAATAATAAACTAAAAGGCCACTCTGCTACGATCATTGCCACTTTTTAAATCAGCACTCCACAATTTATTAAATATTCCATAAATTTGTTTATAGAAATCGAAGGAAAATACAGGGAGGAGATAAGAAATTAATTATCTGTTTATTTTTGCATGCGCTTGCGTGTGCACTTTAGTAATTAAAAATTATTGATTGTATGCATTCTTTCTTATTCCAACATTTACTTTGAAAGAGGGGCACTATAATATTGTTGATATGTTTGCAAACTTAAATAAAATCTTTGCATATTTTTTCTTGATTAAAAGCAAATAGTGAAATGCAATTATTTAAAAAAATATATATATAAATATTTATAATTTAGACATTATTAATATATCTTATCTATTATCTATCACGGAAAAATTTATTTTCTATTGAAATCTTGAATTAAATCATTTTGACGTGAATATTTTTTTCTTAATATATATATATTATCGTAGCAATAAAAGCATATGATGAAAAATAAAAATAAATCACTCCACAAGAAAATTGTTTATATTACAAACATTCGAGATGCTTCCGTATTCAGGATACAGAAAAAAGAACTTGAGGTTCAATAGTGACAGTCATTTATTGCTTGAACTTTTGGACCATTTATGTTCAAATACAATTTATGTGATGGAATATATTTTTATATTATAGTATAACAATATAAAAAACTTTTTAATTGTTAAAGGGACGGCATTCCAAATTTATAGAAATATCATTACGGATGAAGAACCTTTTCTTTCAAATTGAGCGATTCGAATTGTAACATGATTATTAGATAAGTGGTTACCGTTCCACAAAACTGAAATTTTTAAATAAAATTTAATTAAATACACGTCTTTTCATCTATCTGTAATTTGAGTTATTAAATCAATTCAATAAATCAAAATCCTTATTTGTAACAATATAATTAAACTATACATACACTGTAAATGAACTGAAAATCTAAATTAATAAGCCCGTATAAACTATTGTTCAATTGTTTCTGAAGTAACTGCACGGTAACTTTTCTTATCTGAAATTCAATAAAATTACAGGTGAAATGAAAAATTTCATGTAGGATAATACAAAAATTCACTTATTAAAATTGAAATCACTATTGATTTGTGTGATAACAATTTTAATTTAACTTTATGCTCACTATGCTATCGCAACCCAGTGGCTTACAGTCAACTCTCATTCTATGTAGAATGATTCCAGTCTTGTTTGCTTGATAATAAAATTTGAATGATTTCAGATTTCTATGTAACGTAGAAAATAAGATTGAATATTTGATAATCTGAATATAAAAATAATATAATGAAAGCCTAGCTTAAATGCAAATGTATTTTTTTATATTCAGTCAAAATATATTTGAAAAAATCCTCGTTGAACATCTTTTCTTACCTCCTCACAAATAAAAGCCGAAAAACTCGACAGGATAAACATTTCAATAAGGATGATAAGAAACCAACTCAAAAGATTAAAATTCACTAAAATTTCTATATTCTTCCAAGTTTCATATTTCTTGTCATAAAGATATATAGAATATACATTTGACAGAGTTTGAAGGAAGCCTGCTATCAGACCCATTAAAATTGGCAGTGAAAAAAAGTCCACGATATCTTCTGTTAGATCTTTGAAGCGGCTATTTAGTTTTTCTACATTTTCAATAGTGGCGGCTAAATTTTTCGAAGGCCTGTATAAAATCATTTGCATAAATTTTTCAGATTATCAAGTGCATGCATAAACAATTTCAATCAAAAATCTACTACATTGAGTCAAATTTTCTTGAAATAAATACATTGATAGATAGTTTACTTCCAGGCAGATTCCTCAATTGAAGATTCAAGTGCCGAAACCACCAGTGCATAATATGCATTGCAATTACAAATAGAGCCAGTACATTGTGAGAAATAACATGCGGAAAGAAAAGCGGTCCCAAAATGATGACATCATAACTAGTAAACCTCTTGTAGATTTTGAGTGTTGAAGAAAAAATAATAAAGTAGCAAAATTTCAAAGAAAGTACGTAAAATGGTTCTCCGATTTTCCAACTTTCTTTGAAAATTCCCAACTCCTTAGCAATTTTGGTTGTAGTTTTGAATTTTTCAAAGATTTGCTGTAATCTTCTTTGTCGAAGTCCGAAAACCCACCAGGAAACTACTATCATGCTAAACTGAAGAATAACAACAAGTCCATCACATATGTTGGAAATGATGGTATCATTAGGAATAACAACTTTAGATCTTTAAATGATTCCTCGAATAAATATAAGTAGGTATATCAAAGAAAGAACAAGGGATTATGAAAATCCACATCGAGATTATTTCAAAATTCCTTCGCTGTCTAAAGCGAATGGACATAAACCGATTAATTTCACGTAATAATAAAACAATATACATGAAAGAGACAACTTTTCTTTCTTTATGAGACTTGTTATATTCAGGGAATTTACTGAAATCGAATAATGTAGGGAAATAATCATTTAATTTTATGTTTATATCTTCATGCGATTGAGATCATTTTCTTTGCACTTGAGCAATTAGTTATTGATTTTATGAGTATATTATGATCTTATCATTTTGAACGAAGAAAAATATCGCGTTCTTGTTCCTTGATTAATATTATATTTGAATAAAGAATAAAGAATTTCCCAAAACGATGTCAGGTGATAATTTTCTAGCATCGGACTTATCAGTTTGCATGAAAACCCCAAAACTAAAACCTACAGTAGACAGTGGACCTTTATGAGATAATCATTTCTTCCAAACTTTTGCCTCGTTATACTGTCGGTGATCAAGGAGTTCAGATGAGAAAAATTAGAAAGGGAAGTTTTGCTTATTTGAACAACACGTTCGTTCCACAGCGCTGCTCCGGCCCAGGCTGCTGATCAATCTCTTTAGCAATCACTCCAGGAGAAGAGCTTCACAAAATCACCATTAGTATCCAAGGTCTTTTGTTTCAGGCTCTTGTCAAGCAGTGTATTTAAGTAGTATCTGCTGAAAGTATCTGCTGATAATATCACTTTTTTTTGCATAAACAATGTGGAAAGATCTTTTTTTTATCAGAATATTCTACACCAACTGTGTTTCTTGTTCCTGGATTGAGTATTATTCTATTTGCATAGGCTTCAGTTTTGATGCCGCCGCGGTTAATTAATCTGCACATTAAATAAACATTTTAAAGTGCACTTTGTGTAGTCTGAATTCAAACATGTGCCCGAAATCAAAAGGTTTGCAATGATAAATTAACTTCGTTTCCGAAGCAAAGTTCCAGTTTTTTAATCTAAGATTTTAAAAGTATTAAATATAAAGTTTAATGTTCATTTAAACTCTAATTCTTCAGTCTATGAATTAGGAATATCCCTATCTATTTATCGTACACTTCATAGTCTTTCCCCTTTTTCTCGTTTTTCCATTCAAATGCGAATCGAATTAACAGAACCCAATAAGAAAACCCAACCATTTTTGGTTGAAACTTGATTCTTTTTGGGGTTTAAAATTCTACTATTGAATTTCTGGTTAAAAATTAATCTGTTTCGTTAAAAATGTTATTCTTTGTTTCGAAAATTAACTATTTTGTTGAAAATTCAAAAAAATTGTTTACAACAATTTTTGAAAAGAAAATTGTTTTTGATTAAAAATTCCGCCGGGTCTAGGTTCACCAAAATTCGGTGAGTGTGGTACAAACATTTTTTTTGAGTCCAGACACTTTGTAAAAATACATCTGTTTTGTTGAAAAATCGTCTTTGTGGCACAAAAATGAAATAATTTAGCAGATTTTTTTATTTTGTTGTTGTTGTAAAATGAACTTTCTCTTGGAAATTCACATTTTCGGGTTGAAAATTTAACTTCTGTTCAGAGGAACCACATTTTTGGCTTAAAAAGTAAAAAAAAATAGTCGAAAATTCAACAGTTTCGTCGAAAATTAAAATATTTGGCAAAAGTTTAACTGCTTTGTTGAAAGAATGTAAGATATTTTTAAAAATCTGAAATTATTTAGGGCCTTTCATTGAATTCCAAGGGACTTTTGAGTGGTGGGACTTCAAATATTTAAAGTGATTTCAGGAGAAACTAGATCGTCGTGCACGCGTTTGTAGAGCGCACCTATGTCCATTTTTGATCTAAAGGATGTTAAAATTTTTATTTCAAATAATCATGAATTTTTTAATATAGTAATTCTTTCTCAATAGGACTAGTATTAAAACTGATTTGAAAAAGGTTAATTTTTCTTATAATTAATGTATTTTCTATATTTGAATAGTATTGAAAATAGTTGAAATGTTATATAATATATGAAGTGTTATTTTTTTCTCTATTATAAATGTTGATAACAAATTTTTTGTAATGTTTGAAGATTTCCAGTTGAAATAGGGACATTATATCTTGATTCCAACCGAAAATAGAATAATTAAATTTTCAATTCAAATATTTACAATCAAAGAGATGGCTCTTCAAACAATAAAATGAATTTTTGAAAAATAAGTTCTACTTATTTTTTGATAATCACTCTTTGATAGGAGGCATGATTTTTGCTCTAATCTTGAAAAATGGCATTATGAATGAAAAATAAAAATTTCGAAAAACAAGACAAGATACAAAAAAAAATTAAAGTACAAAAGTTGTTCACCAAAATAAGAGATAAAAATTCTTCTTTGATTACTTTTTGATAGAATTCGTAGTTCTGGTTTTAATCGTAAAAAATAACATATTTTTGTGTGAAAAACGACACAAGGTAAGAAAAAATTAATAGAAAAAAGTTGTTCACCCAAAAAAGATCTATAAATTTGTTATTCATTATTTTATGGTAGGATGCGTATTTTTTGTTTGAATAGTAAAAAATGAAATTGAAAATAAACAAATTAATTGGTTGAAAAAGCTGAGAATGAAAATCAATACAAAGTAAAGTGCAAATATTAAAGTAATCATGAAAAAAAAATGTTTACTTCATTTTGCTATATGTGAATGAGCAGTCTCAGACCGAGGTACAGAAATAAAAATAATATACATTTGATATAATAGAGTTGAACTCAATGTAGAAAAGTTCGCACTTTGGACTAAATCGAGTGCGAAGCACGGGATATACGTGTTGAAATTGTGTTCGTTAAAGCCGAAAGAGCTTTAACAAAAGAGAATTCACAATCTCCCATTGACAGTTGTCAATGCTTCGAACTTTAATTTCAAAAGATCTGTGCACAAATGCAGAAAAGACGCGTGCCCTACACACGCTTAAATGTGCGAGCCGCGCGCGTATCGGGCGATAAGAATGTGTCCGCGCAGCGGGCAGATTTTTCAAAATTTTCTTGTTCCACATATTATATTTTTCATTCATTCATAAATTTGCGAGTACGATTCAAGATAATTACAAATGATAAAAATATATGCATAATATTAACAGCGTTGCTAAAATTCCGCCAATGCTGCCAAAGCAAAACCTATATTTTACATTACTTTTTAGCACTTTACTTCAATCTTTTTGATTGCAGAATCACTATTTTCAACATTTTCTTTATTTGCTCGTTTCATTTGAAGACATCAATGAGGCTTCTGCATATCCTGGACCATCGTCAATAATAGGTCGGCCTTCTTCAATATTTAAAGCATCTAGTGATCGATCAAAACGAAAGAAGAATGAAGAGCTGTGGACACAATCAACTGCAGAAGAATTAGCATTTGCCACTTGAATGACCCTTCGAGCGACGGGAAAATTAGATGCTGCAAGAATTGTGAAGGACGTCACCTTTGGAACCCCATCCAGAGCTAGAAGGTATAGACAAAGTTTGGATTCTATTTCAGAAGAAACTCTTTCTGATGATGATGCTGCTTTATCACTTATACTCGAACAAAAATGGTCAAAATGTCAGTATCAGGAACTTCGTAATTCAAGCAGAGACAATAATTGTAAATTGTATCCAACATACAGATTAGCGTATCAAGCAAAGATTAAATGTTATCCATCTAAAACAGAGATCAACGTATCGGAATTTATTGCTAAAGTAAAGTTGCAGTCCTTGGTAAATCAGACAGCAGAAAGAATATCGTTAGCTCAAATGGATGTAATTAAGAGTTTGTCTTCGGAAGAAGTTGTTAAATCAAATTTAATTTGTAAGTGAGGTTGTGACGGCACTTCCGGACAAAGTACGTATAAACACAAGTTTACTGCTGATGATGAAAGCAAATCCGATGAGAATATGCGCTTCACTGCACTCGTGCCATTATAGTTGGTATCCGATGACAAGGTAACAAATGAAAAAATTATTTTATGGAAAAATCCAAGAACATCATCGCCTAGATTTTGTAGACCTATAAGAATTCAGTTCTCGCAGGAAACTACTGCGGCCACCATTAAGGATGTAGATGATATTAAACAACAAGAAAGTAAAGTTGTCTCCTTTGAAAAAGTATCAGACGGAAAAGTTATGTTTATTTTCAACTCGGTTTAACGATGATAGATGGTAAAGTGTGTAATGCGATCACAAACAATGCATGCACTCAGCGTTGTTATTTATGTTAAGCAATGAGAAAAGACTTCAATGAAATTGACGAGCTTTTACAAAAAGAAGTGACTACAAGTTGTTTGCAGTTCGGTTGTCAACTCTTCAAGCGTGGATTAGATTCTATGAGTGCTGTTCGCATGTAGCGTATAGGCTTGAAATAAAAAGTGGCAAGCGCGTTTTAAGGAAAAAAAAGCAAAAAAAAAAGATGTCCGAAAATAAATATAGAAAAAGGTTTCCGTTTGCAATTAGGTCTTGTAGACGATCAGCCAAAGCCTGGATTTGGATGCTCAAATAAAGGAAATACTGCTCGTGGATTTTTTGAAAAAGCAGATATTTCGGGCTCCATAACAGGAATTGATATAGATTTATTCAAACGTTTCCATGTTATTTTACAGGCACTTCCGAGTGGTCATGAAATTGATGTAGATTAATTCGTGGCTTATGCCTTACAGACAGCTCGAAATTTTGTACAATTCTATCCGTGGTTTTACACGCCAACTTCAGTGCACAAGGTCCTACTTCATGGCGCACAAATAATAAACTCATCATTGCTACCTATAGTGCGTAAATGTTCCTGAGAAAAAAATATGGAAGACATTTTTTCAAGATTGATGTTGATATCTGATCCATTTATTTCCAGTTTGCGTGATCTTTCGCGACAAAAATGGAATCATTATCATCAGAAGCAGTTGAACTGTTAATTTCGCCAAGTATTGGGATAGATGAGGAAGGCTTTTCCCATCCACCAGTTGAATCAAGCAATTGTCTGACAGAAGATTCAACAGATACCGAGGCATAAACATGTAAATTTATGGAGATTTTATAAAGTAAATATATAATTTTCTGGTAAAAAAGTAGAAAAAGTAAAAAACCTCCGAGTATGAAAATTTGGCCCATTTTATGAACATTTTCTACTTTTGGCCAGCTTTTCAGGATTCCGTCCCACTGTGAGGTGGTTCAACACTTGGCATTCCTACATCATTTTAGCTTTTAATTTCTACCGTTTTTCAACTCACTATCACTTATGCTGCTGTTTCTTTTTACTTTTTATTCATTCAAACATTTTTTCACTACCTACAGGTATTTCTTAAATTCTTACCATCTACATTAAAATATTTTTATTTGATTTCCTATCCTCAAAATTTTATATTTGAAGACACATATTTTTTATTATATGTTTTAACACATATACTAATACACCTTTTGTTTAAAACATTAAGGCTACATATATACGGACTATTTTGTCCTTTGAACACCCAAAAACATGTTTTTCTCTATTCTAATGACTTTCTACGTAAACTATCAATGAAGAGATAAACGCTGTTTTTACCACAATTTCTTACCAAACTTTCGGGACTTTTCCTAATTCTTTATTATGTTTTGAAGGTACTGTATTTTGTTACTACTTATCCTTCCTCAGTCAATCTCTTTCGACCCTTATTTTTGTACAATTTTATTTTATCAATAGGCTATTGGATGAGGGAATAGGTCTGATTCAGAAAATGCATACAGAAATTAGTACTTATATTGTCTGAATGAATTCGAAACGAAAGAATTTTTTTCATTAGTTGCCTTTAAACATAATGTCAAAGAATATTCACCATTCAAAAATTCTCTTTATACAAATAGATTAGTGACAGTGAGTATGAAAACCTAGACAGTATAAAATTTCTTTCACTTAGTAAGTAAATAATTGCAGCACAGAATCTTTTATGGTCGTAGCGATTTGTATAATAATTTTATAAGGGAGACAAATAATTTCTCTAACCAAACATCAACAAAATTTGAAACCAAAACGAAATGCGGGTAATTAGGTAAAAACGATTGAAAAAGCATAACCAAATATCTCATGTAATTTATTTTGTTTAAACCATTTTCTTAACAATTTTTCGTGGTATTTTGGAAATCAATCATCAAATTGATACCAATCTTCTTTAATCATATCACTTCCTTTCTCACCTATCATGACAGCTGCTGCATGCGTGTTTCCATGAACGCAAACTGGCATTACTGCCGCATCTATAATTCTCAGTCCAAATACACCATGAACCCGTAATCTTGGATCAACAACAGCTTCAGAATCATGTTTGGGTCCCATTTTGCATGTGCCAACCATATGATGAACTGGATTTGGGGTCTCCATTGCCGCACACTTCCAGTAGTCATTGCTACTAAAGTCGAATTGTTTACATGCTTCTATAGGATTTTTAAACATCTTGTAGCCATTTTTTCTGAAAGTTTCTGTGTTTCCAAGTTTCATTGCAATTTTAACTCCTGCAAGAAGAGGTTCAAAATCAGACTCAACTGAATAGTGACCAGTATAAATCTCAAGATCGCCCCAAACAGAATCAGTAGCATTAAGTCTAACGAATCCTCTACTCTTCAATGAAAATACTTCTACTTGAAGCCCTATGCCATCATAGTAGGGACAAGGTATGGGAACGGGAACATTTGAACCAGATATCACATCCTTCATAGTAACTCCCACGACTCCAATATGTATGTCTGGTGATGATTTTCCGTAATCAGACTTTTTAGTTTGTATAAAAGCACCAAAACGAAAACCTACAGTAGTCAATGGGCCTTTCTGAGAGTCTCTGTATATTTGCAAGTCCTTTTTCATTTGTTCGAAGCTTGCGAGAGTCGAGTTGGGTATGGAATAGATAATTTTGGGAGCCGATACGTGATTTTGATAATTTTTTCCAACAGGAGAATCGACAATAAGAGGGATGTTGTGTTTTTTAAGCTGTTCGCTTGGCCCAATCCCAGATAGCATCAAGATTTTTGGTGAACCGAAAGTTCCTGCTGATAATATCACTTCCTTTTTCGCATAAACACAATGTGTAGATTTATTTATGTCAAAATATTCTACACCAACTGCTCTTTTTGTTTCTGGATTAATTATTACTCTTTTTACGAAGACTTTAGTTTTGATCACCAGATTCGTTCTCTTGTTTCTAATTGGTCGAATGAAAGCTGCATTTGTACTTTGCCGAGCTCCATATTTCGCATTAAACTGGTACTCTCCTACTCCTAATTGCTTTCCTGCGTTAAAATCTGGGTTCTTTTCGAATCCAAGCTCTTGATAGGCATTGATCATGACATCAAGGTTTGAATCTAAAGGCGGGAATCGTTGAATGGACATATAACCTCCAGTTCCATGGTAGTCTGGATTAGCATCTACGATCTGAAAATGATAATAAAATTATATATTGAGTGAAATGTGCACACATATTTTTATTTTACTACATGTTTGTGTCATCAATGAAAATATATGCTCAAAAGAAAGTACATTTTTCCAAACTCGTCGCTCCTTTAAAATTCGTTCTGAAAGCTTATCTTCGTGGAAAATCACATGAATGATTTATAAGATGAGTGATCGAGATTGCTTTAATTATATTATATATACATATATGTCGTTTTCTTACATCTTCATCCAGGTTATCTTCTGATTTTTTAAAGTACTTCAGTACTTCTTCATAATTCCACCCAGTATTTCCCAATTCAGCCCAATGATCAAAACTTCCACGATCACCTCTGATGTAAACCATATGATTAACTGTGCTGCTGCCTCCCATAACCTGAAAAATACAATAGGGCTAAGTAAAATTGCTAAAAATAAAAAATGAAGAAGGGTTTGAAGGGATTTCAGCTTCACTTTGAATCAAGGAAGCATATATTTGTTTTGATTATATATAATTATATAATAGCAAAACATGGCATGTTGTGTACAATTTAGAAACGAGAATATACAGTTAAGTGAATTCAAACAAAGAGGCTCTTGGTTAATCTCAAAAGATTGTAACTTGCACAATGATTTTGTTTTTATTTTTTACAAATTTTTACTAAAAGAAACTGTACTTAAAAAAGATTTGCCATAATTTGTTGGCCAATTAGATTTTTTTTTCTAATTTATAAATGATCATATCATATGCTTGTAAAGGAGCAAAACTAACCTTTCCAGTATAAGTAGAACACTTCTTGGATCTACATGCTGTTTTCTCTTGTGGTAATTCGTATTGCTTTATGATGTTACTTCCGTCTAATAAACAATAAAATCCTGGTATCTCTGCTGCCTCTGGTTCTTCTTCACCACCTTCCAACAAAAGCACCTAGAAAAATTTGTAATGAGTTTAAAACAAGGTTTTTTTCAAGTTGTTGATTCTTATCCCATCCTTTAGTTAATCAAATAGCTTAACTTACGTTCCATTCATCATTTTCTGTCAGTCGATTAACAACAACACTTCCTGCCGAGCCAGCTCCAACAACAATAAAATCAAATTCTTCAGGCTCAGGTTTGCATTTTATATTAACATCTTTTGACTTTCCCACTAATTTAGAAATCAAGGCCAAAAACATCAACGTTGATGGCTGACAGCCTGTGGATACTGTGTCCGAAACACAATATTGTGACATATCGCGTGGTATCCACGGCATATTGCTAGGTGAAAAATTAATTGTATCAATTCAACTTTTTTATAGTTAACTAGGTCTTGATTTTATGATAAAATTTACGTAAATTTTTATAAATCTTTGTGGATGTTGATGGCAAGTATATATTCCTCAAATGAAGTTTCTTACATTATTAAGGGAGTATATGAATAATCATAATTACCTTCAAATTATTTGTTCACGAAAATGGCCAATTTACCTCACAAATTAAAAAAAAATTAAACTATAAGACGAAACAAAAGCAGTCAACAAACAATGTATATTTGTTGAAAATAATCCCGGAATGTTATGCCACGTCTACAACTACAGGTAATTGTCTAATTTATTGCAGGCACGTGCGCAACTAGAAGCAATAAAATTGTTCTTATTACCCAGGATATAAATGAAATACTTTGAATTATCTCGCTACAGGCAGCGGCAGTAAATATTGGCCATCGGCGCAAGAACAATAATAGTACTTGCAGTCAGATTTTATTTATTATTATTTTCGTTTATTCTTATCTTGTATTTTTTGCCAACTTTTTCTATCACAAGCAAAACTTTTCCCAACTTTTTTTCTGTTGGGTAATTATACTACATATTGCGTAAACAAAAATGAGACGGCGGAGAATGAGAATGCAGCTATGTTCATGTTATAGTTTCACGCTTGAAGCAGTCCTATGCATCGCCCCCCCCCCCCGTGTGGTTCTCTGAGCGTCCGGCCGGTGAACTAATCCCACGTTGCCGGTCCAAGCAGGAAGGCTGAAATTTGTATTATGTTGCATGGGCGAAACTTATAATTAATTAATTAAAGGAGTTTTATCGGAAAAATTCACAAAAATAAGTCAAATAATGTGTAGTACAGAGAAGATTCTATATTTTTGATAATTGTGTGCAAAAGAATAAGTGTGGAAAACATGGGCTATCCAGTTTTGAACCATTAATTTTGGAAATTTTTCAATTAAGAAAAGGAACGATTGTTTAATATCCAGCAAGGTTTGACTGCTTATATAGAATGATCAGTTATAAATCTAATAAAATTTCAGAGAGCTAAATTTGATCTTTAAAGATTACAATTTCAATTGTTCATTTGAAACTATTTTTTAATCGTAAGTGAAATTGTTTAATTTCCAAACATAATTTTAAACTTGAAAAGATTCCAAAAAATTATCGAAACAAACCATAAATTATGGAAGATTTCAAAATAAAATTGTGAAACTTTCAAGGATTTTAAAAAGTTTGAATATAATAAACAAGCTTTTCTCAAGATTCTTGAAAAAATTAAAAATAACTTTTTATTTTTTTTAAATAATTTTAATAGAATACTAAAAAAATTTTAAAAAGGCATCCACAATTGTCAAAAGATAATTTGGGAAATTTTAAGTGATTCTTTTTTTTTAATTCTGCAGGGTGTAATGAAAGTTTTGGGAACAATTAGGATTATTTGAAAAAAAACTTCGAATTTTTAAAAGAATTTTGAAAACAATTAGAAATTTGGAAACATTCCACAAAATTTGAAACAAAATGTCCATTTTTAACATTATGAAATAAACTGTTAAACCTGTTTGAGGATTTTCAGAGGTTTCAAGACGATACAACATTTTTTTTTAAGATTCCTGGGAAAATGTTCAATCATTTTTTATTTAAATAATGATTTCAAGAGAATATGGAAAATAGGTTTCAGAACAACGTTTGGTGTATGAATAACAATTCAACAATTATTCATTTTTAAGGACCTAAAATGAATATAATTTTACTTCTATTTTAAAAAGTGTTCGTTTGAAAAAAAATAATCTCTCAATTTTTAATCTTTCTAACGTAAAATTGCTTGGAAAGATATAATTTCGAAAATCTATAAATTTGTTGATTCATACTTCAAGTAAAAGAATTGAAAATAATAGTGTGGATTTATATATTTTTCAAAATCTTTGAATTGTACAATTTATAAAAGTTTAACAATCATTTATTAATCAAGCGTTTGAATTTTCCAAAATAAGCTTTAATTTTGAAAGTTTAGAATTAAAAAAAGTTCCACTTTAAGAGTTTTAATTGCAGTTCAGTTTTCATAATTTCAAATGGAAAAATTTTAGCTTCAAGAGTTTGAATTTTTTTTGCCATTGTAAAGGAAATTTTTGTATTGGGATTAGCGACGGTAATATGTATTTCTTTTGTTTCTGCAATCAATTCAACAAAAAAATTTTATTTTGATTAAAATTAAAATTAAAATTTTTATGTTTCGGCCCGAACTGATTCACTGGACTCGTCAGTAAGGCTATGTGAATCAGTCCTACCTTATACATTTTAATTGATCTAAATTCATTATAATGTATATTTTCCAAAACAACAAAAATTTAAGTTTGTAAATTTAATAAATTATGCAGTCAATAATATAGTGTATTTCAACCACGGATAAGGGCTTAAACAAAATATAATTGATATAAATTTTGATTTGATTTTTTTGAAACACAACAATTGAGCACACCGATCATAAAAGGGCGTCTCCGCGTGAAATTCAGTAAAAGTATTGTCCACAGGCAGAAAACGGAAGAAAAAAAAGTGTGTCAAATTAAAAAAATTAAAAAGACCATTAAATTAATCTGGCCAAAGTCGACATTTTTTGCTCACATAATTAATGAATCAGATTATTAGCTTAGGTAATAATTAATAAAAATTGCATTTTTCATCGTTCCCAAATTCGATGTTTTTTAAAACTCAACTCGCCGTTTCTAGCTCAATAACTGGTGATTTTTTTGAAATTTTTACAGTATATTCAGAATACATACTTAACACATCCGAAGCCGATAAATCACACAAAATTGCATTTGTTCACTTATATTTGATAACAATTGCCGGGGTGCCGGTAACCGGGTTTCGGACACTTTGACGGGAAAAAGTATGCGACGAACTTAAACTTTGAGAAAACTTCGAGCGAGCCGTTTTTTCTACGAAGTATGAAGAAAACTTTTCGAAAATTTCAGTGTAATCGGGTCATAAATATTGTAACTATGGATGATTTCATAAAAAACGCTCGGCGTGCGAGCAGCTCGTCCAGCCTTCGCGCGCGACAGTAACCACGCTGAATTAGAAATAAATAAAATATTATATAATTAATTATTTTATTTCAATTACATTTATTTATTTTAATAAATATTAATAACTTAGGATCTACATATGTAAATCATTCATAATTTTGACAAAAATTGAATAGAAATAACAATTATTTATAATTTAGAACAATGACAAACTTTCAAAGTCTAACGATTATTTAATGAAAACACAAAATAAATTATAATAGAGCATAAGATTTTAAATCTCAGAATGCTGATCCAAGTATTTAATTTTACCACCATTCAGCTGCTAGTTTCCGTGACGATTTTAGAATGAGTAATTACTATTACGCTTATAACTATTAAAAAAAGTATTTCCGGTCAAAATTTGGAAACAATAGGGGAAACCACCCTACAGTAGATAGGGAAAAAATCAACAGCATTTAACTGCATCAGTTTCTAAAAATGAAGAAAGATGAGCATTGTTAAATAAAGCTTACATATTCAATTAAGTATTTTTATAGAAAAAATATCAGGAAATTAATTAATTAGTTGTATTTAACATTTTTATAAGACCTGGTCAAGGGTACGATTTTAAAACCTTTGACTATTAATAGATAATCGTTTTTGGCATTGCTCCTGCGCAAGTCGGAATACTCAATTCTGGATAATCATAATTTATCATCAGTATACTTACAATTAAAATCAATTTATTGAGCAAATAATAGTTGAAAATACGATTATTTTACAAAAAACGCAAAAGTTTAAATTATTGACATTTTTTTATCTCTGAAATTTCGTAAGTTTGGTGAATCTAAGATACTTTTCATGGATTGTTTTTAAAACTTCTATTTCTTATCAACAATTTGATTTAAAATAACCATTTTTTAATAACAATCTATAAGATTAAAAATTTTGTTTATAAATAATTTATTTATATCATTTGGTAAATACATCAGTTTAATTCAAATAAATGGTTTATAACGCTGCAACTTATAAACAGTACAGCTCACAAAAAGAGTATAAAGGACAAAAATTTTGATTCTTTGTTGAATTGTTATTAATTTCTTCAATCTAGAATCAAATTCTTTAATTTGAAAAATAAAAATAACTCAGTTTAATTTTTAAACAGAAATTTTATCATGTTCCGTAGTACTATGTAATTATTTATTTATACTACATATGAATGTATCTGAATAAAATTTCCATTACATGGAATTCATATTATTCTCCATAAAATATCGAACGATGCAATTAATTTTTATTCTATATCTCACAGATTTCAAAAAATTATTCAAACTATTTCAGTTTGAATGGAGAAAAAAACATATTTTTTTACGTAAAATCATCCCTTGGCCAAAAAATAATTTTCCGTGCAAAATTATATTTCTCAATTATTTAAACAAAAATTGTTTAAAAAATGTGTTTAATTTATCATTCAAAGTCAGTCTTTCTGTAAGTTATCTAATTCGCAGTCCTCACTAAAATTCTTCTCACGCGGCCATGCAGTTTTCAGCTGTAGCACGACGCCAAGATTTTTTACCGTGTTTTCAGTGCGAATGATTAGCCGAGGGGCTTGAGCGGTTAGGAATGAGTTGCGTAAGTCTCGTGTCTAGAGTATAGGTAGTTCTAATCCCCGCAGCATGCGTCCGACTTTTTAGAGCGAAAAAAGCGTGCGATTAATATAAGTAGTAATTGTGTGTCTTATATTATGTTTAAATAAATATATATATAAGTTGAAGATAATAATATTATAGAATTAAAAAAGAATTTTTTATTTTTTCATTGGCATAAATGGCTAGCTTGACAGTCTATGAACCCTTCCTTGACTGTCTTCGAGAATTTAATATTGGAGTGTTGAGCGACTTACAAATCTGTCTGTCATATTTTGTTGATGGAGTCTAGGAGTGCTTCACTGACCATGCTGGACGCAATCTAAAGAGTCTTATATTTCTTCAGGTACTATTTGCATGATTTTCCAATATGATATTTTGCAATTTTTAAGTGCCTTTAGACATATCCTAAAGTCACAGACTCGGTCAATGAAAATGTCCAGCACTATTTTTTTCCGTGTATCTGCACAGATAATTAAGACATCGAAATTGTATTAAATTTCCCACATTATGTCAAACAAAAATTTCCAAATAGGTAACTAATAAGGGCAACCATAGTGTGCCGAAATGTTTGAAGCAATCGTAATCTAATTGTTTTTATTTTTTACTCGACACCATAAATTACAAAAATATTACTTTATTTAAATATTATAATAAGATGACCGGGAACACCGGGAATTTGGTGGGCGAAATTCGGTATTGTGATTGTCGATCATTTGATTGAATCAATCGTTTTTCCTTGTATGAGGTACTTTTATTGGAAGCTGGTAAGAAGGACCTAAAGATAGCGGAGGCATCAGGTTTTCTTTCAATATTATTAGGAAGTAATATTGTGCAACAATATCCGATGAAACCTGAGATGAAGACAGCTTATAAAACCTGATCCTGCTCACTTTTCCCCGGAAAGTTAAGTTATTTCGCACTTTATAATTAATTTTCGCTATAAGTTAAAAGAAATATTGTATGAGCCAAGAGCAAATAATATTTTTAATTATTAGAATTATAGGTAATGTTCTATATCAGAGAATACGAAGAGGATTTTGACAATTGGTCCAACATGGGAAATGCAGGTTAGAGCCACGAAGAAGTGTTATCCTACTTCGAAAAATCAGAAAAAAACTCAGACATAAATGTGATAATGCTTTAGAAACATTACAATTTATCCTTTTAGAAAATCAAAGAAAATCTCGGATACTATGCATGTGGAGAATATCAAAGCGTTCAACGACTTCCATATTCAGAATTAAACACAAAAATAATACTGGATGTAGGATATGAAAAGACAGATCAGAGTACAAATGCCGCATTCATTTGACAAATCAGGAGAAAGAGGTTTAACCTTTTCATAAAAACTGAGTCTCACGCAACGATAGTACTTCTTTATCCAAAAATTAAAAGAGCTGATGGCATTGAATATACATCTAATGGAATTTCTAAAGTTGCTTATGTCAAAAAAGAAGTTATTGTGTTGACATGTGCAATCGAGTCTCCAAAACAACTCATACGTTTTGAAATTCATTAAAAAAAACACAAGATCAAGAGAATGCAGAAATTGCTAGTTGGACGAAATATGCGCAATCGTCTTAAGAAATTATAAAGTATTGTAAGTAATTATATCAAATATCCCATACATTTTATTGTACTGCTTACATTTAGGTCTTTTTCGCCATTTCTGCACAGAAAAATCCATGCCATATTGTTAATAAAAGTGCTGGAATTTTCTTGGACTTCGACCAGAGGAGAGGAAAACTTCAGAAAACCTTTCTCAGGTGCAGCCAATTTTTACAGCTGCTCCTGACTTCTTACTAAACAAAGAAATTCTCTGAAGGTTCAGATTACTGAAATTGAATAGAAATTAAATTAAATAAATGCCAATGGCGATGCCACGCTGAAAACACCAGTTCTCGTAAGACCACTGAAGTTAAGCAGTGTTGGGCGAGGTTAGTACTTGGATGGGTGACCGTTCGGGAATACTGCGTGCTGTTGGCCCGTCGTGGGTGTGGTGAGCCCACACTAATAGTAAATAATCCACCTAGAAACACTACCCGAATCGGGTAGTGTCATGCCTACGCCGAAAGGGAAATGGCTTAATGGTATAAAAAAAATACATTTTATTAATAACATATAACAATCTTTTATAATAATATAAACATTATTTTTAACAACTAAGTTTTAAGATGTTAATTTGAGAAGCCTACAATTTTTTAACGAAGTTTGGAATTGCGTAACTTTTAACGCTTCAAGTTTGAAGTAATTAATTTTGAAAGTTCAAAACTTTTAAGCCTATTATTTTCAAAGTTTGTAGAATAATCAAACTTGAATGTTTATGATATTTGAAATTCTGCAATTTTGAATGGTGAAAATGACAGTGATTTTTTGGACAGAATTCGCATTCTCTAGTAAAAAAATCTATTCAATCTGAACCTCAATTGATACTACATGATATGATACTCATTAATAATATATTTATCATAAACATTTCTATAATTACAATTCAAAATTATACTTTTGAATAGACAATTCTGAAGCAGCTTTTTGTAGTCTTGAATGTTAATTTCATTTGATTCAAATTCTTAAATTCGAAAATATTTTGTTTGAAATTTATGAATTTCTGCAGGTTTCCAAATCAAGATTTCACAATGTGGCAGTTTCAAATTGAAATATTAAAAATTTCAAAACCATTGATGAATCTTTCGAAATTACAAAATTTCATACTGAAGGCTCAATATTTAGTTTTGAAATTAATAATTTTAGATTTCAGTATTCTAAATTGATTCTTTACAATTTCAGTCAGTTTTAAATTTGATAATTTCTTATTTAAATATTCTGAATTGCTTGGTTTCAATTTTAAAAGTGCAAAATTATCTGGTTTCTTACATTTTTCGACATTGTTGAATCTGAAATTGATACATTGGTAATTATATAATATCTTTGATTTTGAATGGTTACAATTTTAGAGTTATAAATTTTCCATTTATTCAGTTTTGAATTTAAAAAAAATGTGTAGTCAGTTTCAATAGTAAATTATAATTCTTGTATGTGAAGACAATTCTAATTCAAAAATATTTTAAAATATTATTACATTGTTATAATATTCAGCTTTGATTTCCAAAAATTCAATGTAGTTTTCAATTTTAAATGCTTGAATTTTGAACGCTCTTAATCAAAAATAATACAATTTCAATATCTTCGAATTTGGAAATGATCAAATATTCAAAATTATAATCTGGAAAAGTTCAACTTTCATTAATATGAAATTGTCTTATTCTCGAAATTTGATTTTAAAATCGTTGAATTTCGCGATTCTTAAATTCAAAGTAAAATTGATATATTTTGAACGCTTTGTCTGGGAAATTATACAATTTCCACTTCCTTCTAATGAAACTGTACAATTTTGAAAATTGTAGTCTGGAAACTTTAAATTTTGAGAGCTTCCGTTTTATAATTTTTCACAATATTGTACGTCATTCAAAATTTTGCTTAATCTGAAATAGTTTGTTATAATCTAAATAGTCAATTTTAATGCAAATTGAATTTTTCATAACGTCAAATTTTGAGCAATTGATCTTGTACAAATTCAATTTAAAAATATATGATTTCAGCAAAGTGAAACAACTTGCATCTCTTTTAATATGATTGAAAAATGTTTGCTACTACAGTTTCGATAACATTTTCTAGATCAGAAGAATTCCAAAATTATGACATTATTCTGCGGAATTCACAATGAATTTATATTATTCCAACGTTATATTAATTGAATATAAAGTGGAATTGCTTTTGATTGCATAAAAAATACTTCTGTCCAGAATGAAAAAAAAAATTTATATAAAGAAATAGGAAAGAAAAGGAAGACATCTTCTAAATTCCCTTCCTTCTTTTATCTCCAATCTTTAATTTATTTTGATTCAGTAAAAAAATCAAAAAATTCTGGGAATTTTCAAGATTAAATATAACCATTTATATTATTATAATAATTATATAACATAAATCAGTTCTCTTATTCATAGAATTTATTTTAAGAGAGCACTGTAATAGCGAACTTCATTTTCTTAAAATATAGAGAAAACTGCACAATTAAACATTTTGTGAGCAACTGCATATTCTGATATTTCATCTGAGTATTTGTAATAGTTTCTATAGCATTATATAAAATTCAGGATGGCGAAATGCCATATTTTCTCGCAAGAAATTAACAAAAGGTAATTTTCGAAAATGAAAAAAATGAATGTATTTGAACATATAAGAAAGAAAGTTCTTTTTATAATTTTGTCTAGTTTTTAGTTCTCTACAATTTTGTAAGAAAAACGAAATGCTTTAAATGCCACTTCCCTTTTCAGATGAAGGGAATTCCACCATTCTCATTTATATTTCCAAATATTATACACTAAAAAAGATTTACTGTTGTATTATATCCAGATTATGTTTCTTGATATTCATAAATTACTGTCTCAATTTTTAAAATCCAAGATCATAAATAACGGGAAAATATTTTTTTTTTCACAATTCTTATTCTTCTATTTTGAAGCGATAAAGTTCAAATGAATTACGTTCATGGGTATGACGTAGTCTATTCAATATTTTTACAATATTGCCTTTTTATTGTTTCAATAAAGCTGGAAATTACCACGAGTTGAAGTTGAGGTAAAAAATTTGAGAATTTTTTTTGTTTTTACCGACAATTTCCGACGTTATTGTACATGGTCTTTGCTCATTATTTATTGTCTTTTTCCTCCAAGCATAAATTCAGATTTCTAAAGATATCTATCCACGCGGTAAACGCGTACATTTATAACAGAGCGGTTCGATTAGGATTTGATTTCAATTGCGATATCTGATTACCGTAGTTATTTTGATTATCGTTACGCGATATGGGTTTCAAATGATTTATCGTGTATCGTCACAGGTTTATTTTTAATATTTTTTCGCGTTATTATAAATTTCTAGTGAATATTCTATCATTGTAGAGACATCACCTCAAGTACGTTCTTTCCCCTCAATCTCCTTTGACCATATAATTTTTCTGTGATATCGCGTATACTAAATTCTTTGAGAAAATGTTTCGTTACGAATTCTAATGCTTGACAGTATTTCATAAATAAAATAATTGACCTCTGATAAAAGTGGTGGAAGCCTCGAGCATTTAAGTAAGTAAAAACAATATCGTATTTTATTTCATATGGTCAAAGTATTTTTATAATTCAGTTAAAAATTATTTGCATTATGTTCTCAATTAGTAACGTCATGTAATTGCAGTTATATGACGTCACTAAGAAGAGTTCCAGTTATAGATACTAGGCGCGTCCGGTTCAAAAATTTCTAGTTATTCTAATCAGAAATGATAGTTAATATGTCTATAAACTTCTGGTTAATTAACTCGTGTTGATTTTTTCTGGTTAAAACTATTCTGGTTAATATTTCTGGTAACAGAAGTGTCGCGACCTTGTGTCAGTTTCCAGAAATCTGTCTTTCGTCTCATGTCGTGTTGCTGGATGTGTGAAGTGACTCTGCAGCGGAAGTGCACAGTTCTTAAACAATCGCGATTTTTTAAATGTATTTTCAGTTATATTAATATATAAATGATTATAGTTAATCGTGAATTTGGTTGCGTGTTAAGAAAAAGTTCCGCGTTATCTTTCCACACACCAGTGGTATAGGGACACTTCCAAATTACGCAGATACACTCAGAGGAATTTCCTCTTGTGTAAGAAGGATCCCTCTTG
>CAKNXH010000139.1:741780-865621 GCA_932178445.1 Andricus quercusramuli | reverse complement strand
CGAATATGTTTTTTCAAAATAACTGCTTTTTGGATTCATAATGTTTCGGAGCCTTTTTGTTCAAAAATAGAATTTTTGCACAGACTGACTTGATGATATTGTGTTTCTAAAATGTTTCTTACAAAATTTAACAAACAGAGACATTAGGCCTTAGACCTTGATATTTGTTCTTTTGAGTTTGGATTTTAATGCCTTTCTCAGGGAATAGGTTTCTGGGTCAACCCTAAGATATATTATTTTTTGAAAATATAGTGTTTTGGGTAAACCAAAAAACAAAGTTTCGAATTTTGTTTATATCTCCCTTCAGTTGTGATAGGATCAAAAAAAAACTTTTCAAAATTATTTTAATCGGTTACTATTTATACGAGCCGCCCACCCCTTAAAGTTACCCATACAAATAAAATGGAGAAAAACACACTTTTCTAAGAAATACGTAATAATATATAGGTGCTTTTTATCATTTCATGCAAATTCTTGAAGGAATACGAATCCTTCATTGATTATTGACTTCATCCACCCGTAGCCCTATAAAAACCACCGTATGAAAGTGCAATGAGCGTTTCGTGACGTAGCCTTATTTATTACTTTTTTCACATTTTTTCATATATTCTCCTGAAAGAATAAATCGCAGGATTTTATGTATTTGTTCCTGAATTTCTAATTGAAGGATATCACGGCAGACTGTCGTCCAGAAATTCGTGAACAAATTAGGTCACAGGTCACATTTTTTGAGCGATTTGGACTTTTTTTAACACTTTGCATAAAACTCCGTATCGATCCATCGAGGCCGATTTTCCATTTACAATTCATGTAAAATGTTTTATTAATAAACAATGCAAAAAAAATATGATTTCCCAGTGCATTATTTTTTCTGTTCGTGTAAACAAACAAAGCGCACCACAATATCAATATTACTCAATGAGCTGAAACAAATTTTATAAAAAAGTAAATGTCTACCCAACTTTTCTGGGATTAGATATTTTTTCTTCATAAATAATAATTTTCAAATACTTTCCAATGATTCTTTGAATAAAAAAAGTTGCTATATATAACTATTCATAATTTTTACCAACGAATTATATTAAAAATTGCGTTATATTCGTATGTTCATGCATAAAAGTACTTTTGACAGAAAAAACATTTCTTACTCATTAGCACTATGTTAAATAGACCGAATTATTAATAAAGATGTACATACAATTTGTTAATAACAATTGAAGTTATTAACTTATGTTAGAATAAAACTTTTCAGACAGGTGATATCATTGAATTATTCGTAGGATATTTCTCTGATGAAAAAAAATTTCTGTATGAACACAAGAATATAACGGAAGTTATCATAAAGTTATTCCTAGGATGTTTTTGTAAAAAAAAAAGAATTTGTCCTTAAAGCATATACGAATTTAACGCAATTATTTATATAATTTGTTAATATCAATTTAAATTGCAACATGTTTTAGTAAGAACCAGTATATTTTTCTGCCTGAACATATAAATCTAACGCAACTAATAATATAATTTGTTGATAAAAATTATGAATATTTATGTATAGTAACTTTCTTTATGAAGAACAAATACTTGATCCCAGAAAAATTAGATAGATATCTATTGGTTCATAAAATTAGTTTATAACAATAAAAATTATTGCTTGAACAATTTATTTTTATTACATTTGTATCTACGCATTGAGTATTATTGATTTATAGTGTACTACATTACTTGATTATACAAGCAAACATTTGTCCGTGAAAATCCATTTATGGACCACTGTGCGGCCAAACCTTGTAAATAATACCAGGAAAGAAAATTTCAAGATAGAAAAAAAATCGTTCTCAAAATTCAAATTATTTATTATAAAAAAAGAAAAAGTACATTTGAGAGTTAATAGAGCTCTATAAGTCTATAAACAAAATTTGGAACAAGTTGATACTTTTCCAGAAAATATCGTAAGAAATCGTCCTTTGTCAAAATCATGTAAGTGCCCCGCAATTGTGTAAACATTGTTTTTGCTCTAAGCTCCGATAAACATAAAATATCTCATTGAAACACCAGAAATATGTTACAAGACAAACAAATGGCTCCAAAGTGAAAAATGGCAATTTTTTCGATTTTTTAAAACTTAAGAAAAATTAATTTTGCGATAAAATCATTAGAAAATTAATAGCGCAAAAACTAATAAATGATTTTTCAAGAAAAAGTCTCTGTAATTATTGCTTAAGCAATTTGGATAAAAATGCGAGATACGGAAAAAAATAATAGTGCATTTCGATTCACCTGAAAAAATTACGTAAAGTATACGTGTTTCACAATTTTTGCATGGGCTCAGTTGGTGAGGTGGTATAAACAAACAATATGGATTTTATGTCATTCTTTTCGCAAAATCGAATGGCGCTCTTAGTTTGTCTGTATCTCGTATATATTTAAACAAAATGGTTAAATAAAATTTGTTTGAACAATTTTAAAATGAAATTTTTATCAACGCAATGTTTAGAGAATTTTTAAGCCGATAAAGCATGTTTTGAAACAATTGGCACTCATATAGTTGTGTCGTGACGCTTTTCAATTTTCTCAATAATTCATATTTCTTTGAACAATTTATTCTTCACAAAAGATAGTGAATGAATAGTATTTTCTGAATACTATGGTCTAGTTAGTGAATTCGAATAGTGCACATTTTTATGTTTATTGCTTTTTATTGTTTAAACAGTTAAAAAAATTTAATACTATACTTCGGACAGGGAGAAGTTAAACAATTGAAGGGTAGAAATTCAAAAGGAGTCAAGAGCCAAATTTTCGAAATCGGGTTTATTAGCTCAAAAAAACAGATAAATTCTATTACACATGCCTGCCAAAGGATTTTTTTGGGGCATCATTTTTCAAAATTTGTGTTCTTGTGTTCACAGTCCGAGAAGCTTTTCTAACCACAAAGTAAAAAATCAAATTTCATTTTTCTCGACACTGGCTAATTATTTTTAATTACTATTGGGTCCCTTCCGTTCAGCACTGAATAACCTAAAACACAATTCCTCATTTTTTGGAAATATGCAAAATTATTACTGCTATCGTCATTATTTTGAAATTGAAATGTCAGTTTTACACCATTTCGAAGTCATAATTGTATTTTCAAATTTCGCGAAACTGCATGATTTTTTTTCAAACAAACTTTTTGGAAATCAATTCGTCCATTCAATAGCTAGAATTCAAATTTTTAGTTTTGTCTTAAACTGCAAATTGACTCGACAATTAATGTTGAAAGATGTTAAAAATCAATACGGACCCAAAATCTAACCTCGAAACGTTACGTGTTTCATTCAATTTATCGAAACCGGATAGCTTTTTGTGAGCAAACTTTTTTTAGTTCGATAAAGCATGAAAGTATCTCAAAAGTACTTTCTTATTTTTTTCGTAAATGGTCCCGCTGAATTTACCATATGTTTTTAGTCTCTCTTGAAAAAAGTGAAAAATGGCGCTTGACTCCTTTTGCATTTCTACCCTTCAATTGTTAATTGAAGTACTTTGATAAGTTTTTAACAAGTTCCATTACTTTCTGCCAATTAGTTCTTTCTCAACAGAATGTTTAATTTACATAATTTTTATTTTCTTAACCAATCCCTATCCTAAGAATATCGCGAATTGAGGGTCTTTTGGGATTTTTTCATGATAAAATACATAATGAATGTGAAAAGTTCAAACAATTTATAATGTTTTAAATGCAACTTTTGACAGAAAGAGGCTAAAAATTGTAATTTTGACTCATTATTAACTAGTTCTATTACTTTCTGCCAATTCAACCCTTTTGCAATACTAATTCTCTGAAAACAATTTTATTTTAATTCTAATTATTCCACAGAATATCGCGTCTTAATGCTACATTTCCATGCTACGATCTTATTAATCAATACGAAAATTTGAAGTTTTTTTCAGTTTTTTGTTTATTGTTTGATAGTTTATAATAGTTGAAGTACAATTTGAATATAATCAGACCATAGTATCTAGAAAAACCTAATGAATCGTGTTTTTTTTGCAAACAATCGGTTATTTAAAAAATAAACATCTTATAAGTTAAGTCTCTTGTAAGTTAAAAATAACTACAAATTAGAAGAAAATAATGAAAGTTATTTTTAAAAAATTAGCAAAAAACTGCGACTAGCCTCTTCCTGTCCAAAAATAAACTAACTTTTTTTTATTGTTTAAGTATGATAACAAATTAATCAACACATACAAAATTGTATAATTTATACATTCATGAGGAATGATGAAAAAATTGAGAAAATCATAATAAGGTTAATATTCCGAAAAACTCCTACGTATTGCCTTCTTATAGGTTCGTTTAAATGACGAAACAAACGTGAATTCATTTTTTTGTAAACCTAACAAAACTACAGTGAGCCGTAATAAAATTCGAACCTTTTTCTCTTTCGGGCCACCCTAATCTGGATCATCAGATTTTTGAAGCTTAGGAATGTTAAAATCATACAGTACAAGTCCGATAAGTTGCCGTCCGATAAGTGTACACTCCCCTTAAAACGTCATCATACGCACGGCACGCACACTAATTGGGGTTCTCCCACTACGTGTGCTATTTTGCTTATGATTTGCGCATCATTCTTACGCATGCGTGCACCTAATATCGTGCTACTAGAGGGGGCATCCGATAAGTCCGCAATTCCTGGAATTTTCCGCCCCTACAGCCCCGAAATGAGAAACTTATCGGACTTCTACTGTACTCTGTTTCAAAAAACCTTAATCTGAATGACCGAAAAAAATCTTTGACATTCCAAAACTTGAATGTAGATAAAGTTTTGCTAATTTAAATTCTATATAAAAAATACTAACCATGATATACCATAAGACAATGATTAGTTTGACTGGCAACTGGAACCACAAAATCCACAATAAAACCCCATTAATGAGATTTGGGATCCAGCAGAAGTAGTAGACAAGATTGGTTAAAGCAAACTTCAGTCTGACTGTTTGCACCAATTTTCTTTCTCGACTAGTCATTTGTGCTAAGCTGCACGTCACAGCATTTTTCAGATCCTTTGTGGACGAAATATATAATACTGGATTAACAAGCATCACAATTGCCAGTAGCACATACGTCACACAGTAGTTTGGAAGAATTCGCAGTAAAGCTGTTGATAGGGACGTTAAGCTGTGGCAGCTGTGAATTAAAATTAAAATGTTATTTGTATTGAATTTTAAGGCACTGGCTAGTATATTACGGAATTTCCCGCAAGATTAACAGGTCAAGTATATGACCATTAGGTGTGCAAAAAATTCCATACTACTAGAAAAATTAAACTAAAAAATACGGAATTTGAAAAAACCTACTTTGCATCTGGAACGTATAAAATTACTAGTCCAAAAATAGTCAGAATAGCTGGGCATATCCAGGCTATCGCATGGTACCATTTTGGATGACCTGGTCTTTCTCCAAGTAGAAGTTTCATATCTACTGCATAGCATAATGTCCAAATCCAAGTTGCCATGTAAAAGTATTGTATCCATGCCTGGAATTTCATTTTCATTTTATTTTCTATAGAAAATATTTTTTGGGGGATATTCCACTACAAAAACTGACTTTTTCTCTATCAGTCAAAATATTTTGTTAATTTTTTTTAGAATAATATTTGTTTCCTACTTATCATTGTTGGCATGATTTTTTGTTTATAATGAGAAAATCATCTGCATTGGAATTTTAAGAAAAAAATCTTCCTTTAATAAAAGAAATAGGTGTACTTATTTTTTTTTTAACCTCAAGACTGATTGTTCCTCTAAATAAATAAAAAAATCATAATTTCTAATTCTAAATTAATTCAAAAAATTCTTCACCGAAGAAAGAGTGCAAAAAACTATGCTGACAGTATCATCTTCCATGGGCATGATACTTTTGAAATTCAACCATAGTGCTGATCTGATAAAAACACCTAGAGGGAATAAGATTTAAAAATATTATTATTTCGATAATGAAAAAAATGAATTTTTAAAAATATATTTTTATAAATGGATATCAAACCTAAGGAAGCAAAAAGGTCCGCTACAGCAAGCCATATGATAATTTGTCGACCCCTAGCCCCAGAAAATGTTTGCCACCGATGTCCAAAACTTGACTCTTCCCGAGGTAGCACCTAAATTAAAACAAATTAGAAGTTAGTTTCATTGCTCTAGTTTTTTTGGACAATAAGAATCTTAATTAAATAAAATTGATCTTACTTGCAAGAGAAAAAAGTTCAAACTTAAAAATCATCATTTAATTGTAAAAAGAAAATGTACGTCTATTACAATTTTATCGCAGCATCAAACGTAGAACGTAAGTCTAGTCCAATTTCATTTTATCAGAAATACGACAGAAAGTATGTTTCCATGTCTGTTCCCCATCTCAGAATGAAGATAAGAATTTCTTCAAGTTTGATTACTTGATTTTTTAGATCAAAATAAAAATACCTTAATTTTTCAGGTCTTAAAACAAAATCAAATTGAAGTTTTTTTTAAATTCATTTTTCATCCAATATATCTATTAAAAGTCTTCCGTAATTCGTCATTTGTATCGAAACTTTATTTACACATCACGGTGTATCGCGAGTGACGTCAACCCAGAAGGGCTTTCGTCTCTCGTTTTTTTGTAATCTGACTTCTGTGATAACCCGAGCGATCCATGACTCGTCCTCATACCTGTTTCAAGACCTCATTCAAGACGAGATCATATGTACAGTCTGACCCTTGTGCACCCGCCGTTGTGACGGCAGGCAGTCCTCCACCACGAACGCACTGGTCGCTGCCGGTGACTTGCGTCCTATGGTCGAAATCAACGGGCGGCCTCACTGACTTGCGTCCTCGCCCTCCGTTCCTTCTTTCCCTCTCCACTCGTCGTTTCACTCATTTTTCTTCACCTCGTATTTCCCTAATTTTCCCTTCGCACTTTTTCCAGGCTACATACGTCATAGGAGAGGTGGTATGACCTAAAAGGTCCCCGGAATTTTGGTAATGGTTATTGTGCAGAATGTCTCCTGAATCCGACGGTATGAAATGCTTTCGCGAACTGACGGTCATTTTCTAGATATTGTTAATTAAACATTCTTTCATAAATTATACTGTATCTCCTTAAATTATTCACATTTTAGAAAAATTGTTTTTAAAACTATCAAGTCTTATTGAAATCAACAATTTTTGCCCTGTGCAATTTTTTGTCTGTCTCATAGTTTTTGCAAAACACGCAAAATATAGCATATTATAATAATCTTTTTTTATGCATTGTTTATGGATCTCTGGTAGATTTGTCTGTAGAATTAGTTAGATTGTACCAAGACGCAAGAAATTTCTTCTCCACATTTTTGCATCTGACCCATAGTTTATATAGAAAACCGCAATCAAGTTTTGCAAAAAGGTTTCTTTGAAGCCGAGTGTAGCAGACATGTATTAAAATTTTCACATTTTGTTTTCTCATTCTGGTGAAGGAACCATAGAGAGAAAAAATGTCTCTAATGCTTTTTTTCGTATTCTGAATACTTTATTTTAAAATAAAAGATGAATTTAAGAGAAAAGAATCGTTAATATTTACAATCCCTGCAGGGATTGTAAATATTAACCGATTTTCTTCAATCTTTTTTTCATTTTCTCGCTCTCTAAATATGAATTAGTGAAAATTTCACTAGTTGAATTAGTAAATGTATGGTTCACTAACCAAATAGTAATATTTTGATGTTTTACATTTGAAATAGTAAATATTTTACTAATAAATTAGTAAAAGTTTTACTAATCTCAATTAGTAAACATGGTTCACTATTATTTAGTAGCTTCGCTTCACAAATTCATTAGTAACTTAGCGCGATCACTAACGAATTAGTGAACTGCAACGATTTTGACCAATCTGAAGTCATATCCTCATATGACATTGCGTAATTGTAAAATTGACATTGACATTGTAAAATATAACAATTTATCTAATTATTTAAGAAGGGTTGAAATACAGATTGGAAAGACTATTTTTAAATTTGTAAAATTCCTGGTCAAAAATAAATGCACTGTTATTACCCGGTTTTTCCCGGTCTCATGAGATTCCCGGTCCAGCGGCCACCCTGAAATTATCATATTATTGTCCTATTTAACTATTGCCAGTAGACAAAAAGGTACTCAAGATCAATTTATTCATTTATTATCGCCAACGGCCATACCACACCGAAAAAAAACAGTTCTCGTTGGATCACTGAAGTTAAGCAGTGTTGGGCGCGGTTAGTACTTGGATGGGTGACCATTCGGGAATACTACTGCGTGTAGTTTTATAATCTGCTTTCAATTTATATTTATTTTGAAAAAATTAATTTTTTCACTGAACAATTAGTGCATTTTTACTGTATAATTAGTGACTTTTCACTCTTCAATTAGTACACACTGCAATGACAGGGATTACTAATTGCTTAGTGGAATTTCACTAATTTCACAAGTGGACAATTTCCACTAATCAAATTAGTAGTTTTCTACTAATCGTGAGTGGCCGACTTCTCTCTAATTGAATTAGTGAAATTTCACTAGCAATTAGTGAAATTTCACTAATTCAGATTTAGAGAGCGTAAAAATATAACGAAGGTAATGGATCATATTAAAATTCGATTAATAAATATTTTACGAAATTTCGATTTTTCTCAACCCACAGAAATCTTGTAACAATGGAAAGGTAGACCTATAGCTTCCTTTGTGCGATCCCCCATGGTTAGAAAATGACTGCCGGTAGTGCGAACGGTTTTTTGCCTGGCGCGACCTTCCTATTGTTTGAGATTAGAGTCAGCGGAGAAAAATAAAAATTGTGCCCCTGGCGGACCGGCCGAACGCAAACATTACGCTACAGCGTAACAGTAAAGTAATGGTAAAGTAATGCTAAAGTAATATGGCATTATAATTAATAAAGGAAACAAAATTAATACGTAAATTGTTGCAATTATGATAAAACGTTGAAATTTACATTAAATGGTCATGCCGTAATTGCAAAAAGTTGCTTTCTCAGCGCTAAAAAATAAAAAAACAAAGTGGCTGTCATGCAAGTTGGGTCCCTGCAGACTGGCGACCCACTTAAAGCCACGTTAGCGGGTTGCCAGTCTGCAGGGACCCGACTTGAATGACAGCCACTTTGTTTTTTTATTTTTTAACGCTGAGAAAGCAACTTGTTGCAATTACGGCATGACCATTTAATGTAAATTTTAACGTTTTATTATAATTGCAACAATTTACATATTAATTTTGTTTCCTTCATTAATTATAATGCCATATTACTTTAGCATTACTTTACTATTACTTTACCGTTACGCTGTAGCGTAATGTTTGCGTTCGGCCGGTCCGCCAGGGCGCACAATATTAATTGATCCAATTTTATTAAACTGAATTAGCCTCGTTATATTATTTCGAGAAAATCAAAACAAGTTTGAACAAAATCGATTAATATTTACAATCCCTGTTGATCTTTAACGATTTCTTTTCTCTTAAATTCATTTTTTATTTTTCAAATAAACTATTCCAGATACGGAAAAAAGTCTGAGAGACATTTTTTCTCTCTATGGTTCCTTTACCAGAATGAGAAAACAAAATGTGAAAATTTTAATACATGTCGACTACACTCGGCTTCAAAGAAACCTTGATGCAAAACTTGATTGTGATTTTTCTGTATAAACTATGGGTCAAATGGAAAAATGTGCACAAGAAATTTCATGCGTCTTAGTACAATCTAACTAATAGGGTCATCCACTAATTTTTTTTTATTTTTGCATATTAAAGTATATGCTCTAAAATCACTAATAATACCAGCATAGTGTGAAAAAAACTTTTTTTGGAATTTATATTTGAAAAAGAAAAATTTGTACAAATTTAAAATTCCTATTTCTTTCGCGCCCATTCCGCCATCTTGTGTGACGTAGCTAGCCGCCAAACACTTGTAAATAAGCCGGGCGATTCACGTTTTTTCCATAAAAATGCAAAAAAATCAGCGCTACCATTGGTGTTTTGTGCTTGAATGCAAGAAAACGTCTGTCAAAAATCCAGGAAAATTATTTATATCTATACACAAAGGTGAGGAATGAAAAAAATGGTCCAAAATTGTTCGTCGTGACATGATCCCTACCGCATCTTTAACGCCAACAGTATATGTTGCGAAGATCATTTCAACAATACAAGTAAATATTTTTATTTCGAATAGAAAAATATATTTAAAATATGCTTTTTTGATAACATAAAGTTCGTAATTGACTGATGTTCAATGGTGTTATATATATATATATATGGGGTGCCGGGATGTATGTGAGCTATAACCTCGCGAAATCAAATAGTTTATTCACGCAACAAGTTTTATAAAATAAAATATTTATAAAAGTAATTATAAATCTTATAATTATGAATTTTACACGTGGAATTTTATAACAATTTTAAAAAAGTATTCGTGAATGTATTTATAAAAGCAACTATAAAAAAGTGAGGTTAGGTTTTCTGAATTTAATATTGCATGTATGATTGTTACGATTCGCCTGAAGCAATTATCATTCTAAACTAATAAATTAAATGAATAAAAATAAGTATTTCAAAAAGTTATCGTCATTTATGCCATTTACTTACTTTTTCGCTTTCACTCCTCGAGTGACAGCAACATTGAAACTGTAGCACTTCGCGAAGAAATCGCTAGTCATAAGTGTACTCACTTTTGGCAAATTATCCAAACTGGCTTTAACGTATCTAGGCATATTGATACTTCATAAAAATAAACTCTTTTCGCCAAAAAACTTTGATAATTATTTATTTCGATTATTTTTATCAAACTGACCATGTATTTTCTTCGGTTTTGGCGGCAGGTGACGTCACACCACGTGCTTCAAGCCGTGAGGGCGCCACATGCTTTTTTTATAAATCGACATTTGCGGTGGATATTTTATCACTTTTTAATAAATTATTATAAATTATTAAACAAACGAAATTAAGTTTTAATTTCACATTTCAATTCTTTGGGAGTCAGAGTTTATAAAAAACTCAACTGTAAGGCAAACAAAATTTTTGTGGATGACCCTATTCTGAAGACAAATCTACAGAAGATCCATAAACAATGCATACAAATCAATTATTATAATATGCTTTTGTTGCGTTTTTCGCAAAAACTGTGAGGCAGATAAAAAAATGTACGGGACAAAGATTGTTGATTTCAATAACACCTTAATAGCTAAGAAAACAATTCTCTTAAAATGTCGATAATTCCAGGAGGTACAGCCTAATTTATGACAAAATGTTTAACAATATCTAGAAAACGACCGTCAGTTCGCGAAAGCACTTCATACCGTCGGATTCAGGAGACCATTTTGCACAATATCAATTTATAAATTAAAGGGACCTATTTCCGCGGACCAAATGGTTACTGGTTCCCGGACTATTAGTCCACATCCTGAGAAGTGTGAAAGGAGAATTGTTCTCGACCTATTCATAGTTTCATAAGGTACTGAAAGTTCCAATATTTCCTTTTTCCATTCCGCCAGTAAAGTATCAATTACTTATTAGAAATTAGACATAGGTTTTCCCGAGTAAAGAAAATACTAGAGGGTAAACAGTGCGCTGCTGGTGGGTGGGGACTGCCTGTCGTTACCACGGACTGTCCGCAAGGATGACATGAATGAGGATTTTTTGATAAATTTGATTTTTTATTTTACTTTGGAGGTTCTCATGTATATTTTTATAGAAATACCTCCAAATTGGAGCTACGTTGGCTTGAAGTATGTAATTTTGCGTCCAAAAAGACACTCTTAACGTTGAATACCTTTGACACCTTGAACCCATTAAATTTTTTTGAAACAGATGTGTTTAAAATTTTGCGCGAAACTAACAAAAAAAACGAAATGTTCTATGTCTTATAGTTTAGGAGATATGTCTTTTAGAAACTATTTTTTAGTGAAAAATTTGTTCGAAAATTATATAAATTATAGTTATTGTAAATTAGCTTATTTCCTGTAAATCGTAGATAAAAGTCGTACTTATATTATAAGTTGAAGTACCATTAATTTGCAACAAACGTGAAAAATCTAAAATCCAAAGTGACAGCATCCTGAAAAATATCCTTTCTCATGAACTTTTGTCAAGCATTCAGTTTTTTCGAAATAACATGTCTTTTTGGTGCACTTTATGGAGAAATGTACAATTCACTGTAAAACTGAAACAAATTAATTTCAATTTTAATCGATTATTATAGGTCTATTCTTTATTAATATTTTTAAAATTTCGGATGTATGAGAGACAGAATATTGTTCTTTCTTAGGTTTGCTGAAAATTAAGAGTACTTCAACTTATATGAATACAACTTTTATCTATGACGCATAGGAAATTAACCAATTCATAAAAACTAAAATTGAAAACATTTTCAGCGAACTTTTTCACTAAAAAGTAATTTTTGAAGGCCATATCTCCAAAACTAAAAGAGATAGAATATTCCATTTTTTATTGTTTATTTACGGGAAACTTTACACAATTAAATTGTCATTCAGGGTGATTTAAGCACAGGATGCTCTGAAAAGGAGAAATTTCCAAAAACCTTATTGAAACTATGCACTTGTTTAAGATAATTTTAATAGGTTCAAGGCTCGGTCGAAGGTGTCTGAAGGTATTTCACATTTAGACTCTTTTTTTGGTCGTCAAATCACAGACTTCGAGCCAAAGAAGTTCCACTTTAGAGGCATTTCATGAAAATGTACATAATAATTTTCCAAGTAAAATAAAAAATCAAGTTTATTCAAATATATCCCTAGGGATTTTTTTCTTTTCGATCTTGAAAGTGATCGTGAGGTATCACGGAAATGAAATTAGAACAAATGAGAGGTGAAAGCCCTTTTTGGTTCGAGCTACTCTAGACAAACCACATATAATATAATTCATAAAAATGTATCAATCCATTTTTTAATTGGAATTTAAATCCTTGAAATAGATGTATTTTTACATTATGAAACAATATCGGTCTCAACAACATTTTTTTAGAGAGATAAAAAAAGTAGAAGGATACTTTCGTATGTTTGTTTTACTATAAATTAAAAACAAAATTAAACTAGCTGTGAATTCGATCTCGAGTATTTCCACTTTGTTTGTATATGGTGCTCATTTCACGAGCACTTTGCTTCCCGTTAGCAAATATATTAGCTTCCTCATAGAGGAAGCATTAATTATTTTTTTCAATAATAGACCAAACAAATTCTTTATTTTGCTTAATTTAAAAATAGAAATGTACAAAAAATACAAAATTACAAAATAATACAAAATTTTTTTAATACAAAGACAAATCAGACAAATAAAATGTTGTATTCGAAATTATAATTTTTCGAGTGGGAAAAGAGAAGGGAAAAGTTCTGTCGCACCCCTTCCCTTCCTCAGCTTTATGATTTCTCTATAAAAATTGTCAGAATTTTTCTATTTGAAAATTTATGATCAAAAAGGCTTTTCTATTCATGCGTCAACTTTGAATTATGTCGATGAAAAAAGTTTTTCTGTTTGAAACAGACGACTCAAATATTATAAAGGAGCATAACTTCCTTGATGTTCAATAAAGTGTATTAATATTATAGATCAATCGATTTGCCTCGATTCAAGGAATCTTTTCCGTTCTTGTATCAATTTTGAATTATTTTAGTGAAAAAAGTTTTACTATAAAAAATCGTGTTTTCAAATATTTTGCATTACCATAGCTTCCTTACTCTTCAATAAAATGTAACAATATGATAGGTCAATCGATTTGTCTTGTACCAAGGAATCTTTTATATTGTTGCATCAACTTTGAATTATGCTAATGAAAAAAGTTTTACTATAAAAAAAAATATTTTTAAAATATTATTGAGTGCTAACAAAAATGCAGTAAATATTTCTAGAAATCCTTTGGTCAGTTTCAAGATATTATTGAGGAAAATGAGCCCTCCAAATTTCATCAATTTATCTGCAACCGTTTTCTAGTTATCGTGTTCACAAAAAAGCGTGAAATCCACACATCCACACACACACACACACACACACACACACAGCAGGACAAATTGCTTAGAACATTGCATTTGATATATTTAAATTTAGGAACGTTTAATTAAATGAATTTGAAATTTTTTGAACATGTTACCATCACAAAACTTCCTCTATGAGGAAGCAAAAAGGATTAAAAATTTCTTTGAATTTCGTAAAGCTACCACAAATATATATGCTTATATATTCGGAGAACGTATTAGGTATCAATGTATTTTCCATTTTTTTCTTGACGTAAAATATTTTTATAGTTGAAGGGTGTCACTGTATAACTATGACAGTGCTAGTTTTTTCATAACACGTTTTACTTTGGCTTCAAAATTCTCTAAAATTCCGCCGCACATTATGACAACAAAAATTTGATTCCTAATTTCTTTAAACAATTTTATTTTAAATTTTTGTTTAAAAATCCCAGATACCGAAAAAATAATTCTGCCATTCGATTCTGTGGAAAAAATGACATAAAATCCATGTATTGGACACTTTTTGGTCCACACAATTCGTTATGTATAATATGAATATAAATTCTATACCATGTAATTGTTTATTTATACCACCTCACCAACTGAGTTCCAAAATGTTTAACTAATTTAAAAAAATTCTTGAAAAATAATTTATTAGTTTTAACGCTATTCGTTTCTAAAATATTTCATAACAAAATATTTTTTTTACTTTTGAGCCATCTATTTGTCTTGTAACATGTTTCTGGGGTTTCACTGAAATATTTTATGTTGGTTAAAGTTTAAAAAAACACCATTTTTTTATAAATCTATAAAGCTCAATCAACTTTCAAATGCACTTCTTCATTTTTGTGTATAAAAAATAATTCAAATTTTGAGAAAGTTTTTTTGCTCTCCTGAAATTTTGTTTCCTCAACACTTACATGGTTCGGCTATTTAGTTATTCACCTCTTAATTATTTACAAGCTTTTCTAGACAGCAGTACAATCCCAATTATGTTGTATTATCACATTTAAAAAAAGCAAAATATTCATTTTTCGGGCAATGAGATGTTTTAATTTGTATACCAATTTTGGAAAACATTCTATGTTATGCAAAAACGAAAGAACTCTAGAAAATATTTACAAGACTAAAAAATATTTTTTCTATCTACACAAGAGGTTATTTTAATGGAATTTTTTACACAATTCACTAGATTTTTTGTTAATAAAGGAAGCTAAACATATTTGTAAACACGGAAATGTGAGCTTCAATTTGAAAACACAATTTGATATTGATGTAATACCTGATAGATAGCGCCGATTATTCCCATTGTAGAGGACAGCATACACACAATATTATAAGCATCCGTATTAAATTTTTTCATTATTAGGTTCGATATATCCGATTCATTATTGGAATGACAGCAAAAGGTCTGGATCGTTGGATCGGCCATGATATTATGTATTCTCGACGCCGGCGTGATATGTAGATTCTTTTAAACCATCGATAAAAATGGACCTTAAAAAGCACTCAAGATAAGCTCCATCTTATCTCAGAACTCAGAAGACTTTTCCTTATACTTATTGCCAGTGACCCGACTCGCCTACTCGACGTACCTCACTACTTCTGGTTCAAACTCTCGACAAGTTATTATCTCTTATTATATTTTTTACTGAAAATCCCATATTCCCGACGCGAACACTGTATATTTTATAATATGTGGTGTGTTGTTGTGGCTGGGCCTCTTTTCTTTCGCGAAGCCCTACATATTCTTGCCATACAGTGAGCTACTGGTAAAACAGGTTTTATCGATGTTATGGAAAGAAGATTAGAAATTTGAGATGATGGTAAAAGAAAAAATATTGAGTGGTTCCTTTTTAATTTCAGAGTTAGAGGTGTTCACTTTGTGGAGTGAAAATTAAAATTTGGAATAAGATTTGACAATCTAGGAAACATAATAAATAAAAACATTTTTTGGTGCGATTATTACATCCTCACAGAAAAAACTAAGAATAAAATTTGTTGCAGGAAATTTTTTAGAGCGATAAAGTTTTATTCAGCTAACTTCGCGTCTTTCAAAATACATGTGTTTGTCATGGAATAAAAAAGAAAGTTTAACCGATATTTGTGTAAAGTTTATCCTGTGAAGTTAATTTTTGTTGCAGAGAATCTTTCGTCGGAAATCGATGTAAAGTTTATCTTCTGTTTTTTCTGTGCTCATAGCAGCAGGATATTTCGGGATGTGCCATTTATATCCGGAGATAGGGTAAGAGCACTAGTGGTTGGCACTGCGCCAGTTATTGGCACCCTCTCTCATTTTTGTTAAATTTTAAGAAAATGCAAACATTTATCGTATTTTGATGGTATTATTTTAATTCTACCATTATTTCTGCGTGTACCGACATATATAATTCATACAAAATAATGTCAAATTTAGTTATAAAATAATGAATTCACTTCAGTTCTTAGGGTGCCAAGAATTTATCCGGTTTTCTAAAGAAAATGTTTAGCTGACAACATTTTTTAATTTTGTTCAAACAACGTTGTGAACAAGTAAATCTGTTCCAATTTTTGTGAATATTGAAAAGAAATACTTGCAATATAATCAAAATAAGGAATGAACCTCGGCAATAATTTATTTATTAATTTTAGGGGGGGTGCCAATGGAAATTAATATTAAAAGTATGGTCTCTAGTCGTTGGCACTCCAGTGCCAATGACCAGACCATGCAATTCGGGAATGATTTCATTCATTGGCACCCCTGCCTCGCCGGAAAAAAGTGAGGTTATGTAATCTCAAGACCTTGTGTTGACATGAGCCATTTCACGTATTTCTGATAAAATGAAGTGTTAAAAGTGCCGGAACAACAAAAGTCTTTACTAGGTAGACGAAAAAGTAGCTAACAATTATAATAAATGAAGCTGTCATTTTAATACCGGGATACCGGTAATCGTAACCTCCAAAGTTCTGTTCATTTAATTTATTATTCTTTTCAGACCTCGAGGTATAGGTAAATATTGGTTTTATTTAAATTATGAATAGAATTTTATTATCTTTATACATATTGTGTTTAATAATATTGTCGTACAATGTTTTAAATGTTACGCAGGAATTCATGTTATTATAAATAGCCAAAGTTTTTATTTAATCGGTGGGTGACTTGTTTTAACTATATTTATGTATCCATGTTTGAATTTGTTTCTTAATTTTTCTAGTTTGAAGTAGAAAATGAGAAAATTAGTAACATTTATGGTTTTTATTTTATTTATTGCCATATGTTTGCCCGTCAGAGAGTATCTCTGAGGAAAGAAAAACATAAGCCGAAGAATAGATATGTGAAATGGCTAGGCTTTATAGCTGCTGTCAAAGAAGTTGGCTTGTCCAAAAACAAAATTGATAAAATACTAAATTTATAATTATTAATAGAAAATTTATTTCATATTTTCAGATGCACAATTTGTTTTTATCAATGTTTTAATGCAATTACAGAAGTTTGAGGAGGTTATGTGAGTGTAGTGCCAATCACTGGTGACGAGGGGTGCCAATAACTGGGGTTAGCAGTGCCAAGCACTAACATTTTGGGACTACATGCTTATTTTTAATAATTTTTCAAGTTTTTTTCAACTTTGAATAATAATTCAACATTCCAGTGTATTCTGTATAAAATTTTGAGTGCCGGTATAATTATCACTATTTCAGAATTCAATATTTTATGTGTTTATTTATTTCCTAAAGTCTAAATTTCCTCTTAAGGTGCCAATAACTGGTGCTCTTACCCTATCCTATAGAGATACTTACGGGGTATCCATATTATATACTGGGTTATTTTTGAGTTATTCAAAGATCCTATATACATAAGACATTGCAATTTTTGAGATCTTATGTAAATATACCAAAAACTACCCAAAAAACATCGATATCGGAATATCAACTTAAAATCACCAATTTAAACGGTTGTATAAAAGAAAATTGCAAATTAGGCAATTTTTTGTACCTACTCTACCACTTTTTTTATGTATTATTCATTATGTGCAAATAGTTGAGAGCAAAATCTCAATTTCAAACTTATCACAAAAGATTTTCATTCACATTTTCGGGATTTGCATTTTCCTTGGTATAACAAATTGAACTATTTAAATTAGGTGGTATTTTCCATTTGAAAACATTAAAAAATTAGATGCGACAATGTTTAGAAAAATGTAACTAAGAGTTGGATTTCTAGTAAAAAAAGCATGGATTGATACAAGACATGAATACTATTATTTTGCACAATCTGGGTTGACATATTTTCTAAAATTAGGAAACGATCATTTTTATAAGGAAACTGCATAGAAAATAGGAAAAACTGTAAATTCAAGCACAGAATTCCTTACAATATTTTTTTCAAATGATACTAAATAAGAATACATTAATTTACAGTCTTTCTGAAGAGTTGAGAAGCTCTGACGCCAACTTTTATTGTTTTACGCAATGCAAATAAAGTTATCTGTTCTGTTCATTCTATAATATACGTAACTATACTATCTTAAATCCCCAGATGCTTCGAAAAGGCAATATCAAACTCGGAAATTAATTACAATCATTCAGTAAAAGAAAAGAAAAATGCTTGATTTTCAAAACTTATCAGAGATCTTATATAAAAATAAATGTTCTTGATATATTTTCAAACTAATGACCTGGAATGAACTATATTAAATAGTAAATTATAAGTGAAAATGAATGAATATTTGCAGGCACTATTATTTATTATTATATCATCGTTAAGGTGTATCTATTACAATTGTTCAGAACTTCTTCCACCGCTATGGTCTTGGCTATCGGAAACTTCTTCGATGACCTGAAATCAGAACAATTTTTTTTCCTTGCAATTATTAAATTATGAGGAGACTAAAAAATTCTAAAAACTCACCGTTTATCTGTAGCCCAATATTTTTCTGCATTTGCCGTTGACAGGCCTATATCCGGCTGGACATCGATCTGGTGCACCAATAATGTTCCTGTTATCAAGAATAGGATTGGCAACTTTTTCTGAGGATGAATTTTCCTTCACGTCTTCCTTATTATTCACATTTCCAGACACCTCTATAGCTCTCGGCATTACACTTTCTGCCTCAGGTACCTTCACCTAATTGAATCAAATAAGTCTATTTCATTATATTTCTCTAAGAAATAATTATAATATTATTTACACAATGTTTCTTAGTTTTCTTTAAAACCTTTTTTGAACGAATGGTCACTCATTATACAATTTTATCAACAAGTATTTGCATGACAGGCGCATAACATAAAAAACAAACTATTTCATATATTTCAAACCAATTTTTGTAAATAAATTAATTATCAAGCTTTGTTTATATTTAAAACAAATTTAATTTTTTAAACTCAAATTTTTTTACCTTAGCATCAATATCATCTGGAAATACAATTTCATCAGTTATCTGGTCGTTCTTCTTGTCCTGTGCATTGATGGATTGTATGGAAATAAAAGAAAGCAGAAAAATCGCAATGATTTTTCCAGCCATTTTAAAATACTTTCAAACTAATTTTTCATAGTACAAAAATGGTTTAAAATAGAAAAATATTTATGAGAACAATTTAGGAAATTCAGGGATGAGGAAAAAGAACTTCTTTCTTGGATAGACACCTAATTCCGACTGATCGCGGAAACAATCGACCTATCAACGTTGATAATAATCTTATTGATAAGTAAATTGATATCCTCATGAGCCAACTATGTGACAACAAGCAATATTCTATTTTTTCGAATTTCGGCGCGTTGCTTATTATCAGCAACCATCTGTCAATAATTATCATTTCGACAGCTGTGAGCAATTAAGGTATTATAAGGAAAGTCATACTTTTATCTTGCAATTGTTTTCAATAATAAATACAAAAATAGCATTTGTAGTACAATTATAATATATATATATATATATATATATATATATATTATATTATATTATATATTTTTATTTTCATATGAAATATATATATATATATATAATGTATAAATATAATTTCGTGTCCGCTTTTGTTCGTTTCTTACCTTGACCACTGCGGAGCGTAGAAAAATGCTGGGAACCTTGGGAAACATCTGCTTTGTATTTGAATATCAAATTTTGAGCAAACAATCATTTAGAGAAAAGGGGACCGGATAGGGAAATTGAGGGGTGAGAATACCCCTATGCTGGAAGATTAACTTTCAGCTCAAATTGAAGCTCTTTTAGTATGCAGAATTGGAGCTGAAAATAAAATTTGCTATTTTATAGTTTTCCTATTTCGATAGCGGTAGTTAAAGATGCTCAAATTGAAGCATTTGTCATCTGGTATGTGGAATTGAGATGAAAAAAGAATTTACAATGTTAACGTTTTCCTTTTAACGATATCACCAAGCAAGTGTATAAAGGTAAAGTAAATGACAAAATGCTCAGAGGTAGACCGCCGAAAGAATGGTTAGAATCTGTGAATGAGACATTAATCCGGAAAAACATAAGAAGCCATAGAAACACAAGAGCTTGCATGAAAAAAAGCCATGGAGGTGAAGGAAGCTGGAGTAGTATGCCAGGACAGAAAAGTGTGGCGACAAATAGTTTGTAAACAGAGTGACAATAGAGTGAATGGCGCCTGAAACAAACACCTTGGATACTAATGGGCTCAAGTGGGAAACCATATATAGCAATTTTGAGAGGCTCCTCACTTGGGGTGATCGCTACAGAGATTGATCAGCAGCCTGGGTCGGAGCAGTGTTGCGGAATGAAGTGTCATTTCAATAAATAACACGAGAATTCCGGATCAATCTAAAACATTTATACCTAACACCTATCTACCTATCTACCTCATAGCCATATTTTAGACCCCTTAAATTAAAGCTCTTGGCATGTAGAATTGAGATAAGAAATAGAATGTGCTATATGTTATATTTTTTTGTTTATATCGGTGGCTAAATAATATGTGAAATAAGAAATCGTCTTACATGGAGGGTCGAATGTCCGCCCGTCCACCGTATGTATAACAATCCTATCAGAAATTTGAAGGCTGATAGAAGAACTGATTAAAAGTATAAACTACTATGAAAACCCTAACATATAACAAACATTAATCTAATTTTAGTTACAGTGAATATTAAAATTACTTTACGGTTATTATTCACTATGCCACTGGATTTGGCAGTGGGCTGAACTTTTAATCAGCTCATTTTCCAACTAACAAATTTAAGATAGGACTGTAATACGTGCAGATACCAACATTTCAATAAATGTAAAAATTGGAAATACTGTAAGATTTTGTAAACTTTTAATTATTGAAAAAACGATGGAAAAATGTAGGCAGAGGAGAGGAGGGTACCCTGGCACACCTAAAAGAAAACGTGAATAATGTGCTCAAGGTAACTTCGCAGAAAAAACTTAGGGTAAATAGTGTTGCAGGTAATTTCGTATTTTTACCTGTTCGTATTGGTAAAACACAAATATTACCCTCGATGGGCAGAAACTGTCTTTTGTTCTCATTAAAGTTGTCACCACCGTCTTGAAAATTGAAAAGCCACTAGCTTTGAATCGCTGAAGTGAAGTTAGCTGATGGTTGGTGTAACAGGCAAATCGGATAAGTACGGCTTCATAAAGGCTGTTTTTCCGAATCCTTAGAATTGTCAAAAGTTCAATATGACATTTACAAGGCCTTCAGGGTAAACAATGAGAATTACTCCCGAACGTGGGTAATCGCAGAATAATACCCTAGATGTGCGGGTAAAGTTTACCCACATGGGGTAATTTTTGTTGCAGGTAATCTTTACCCCGAATTCCGGGTAAAGTTTACACTTAGTTTTTTCTGTGTTGACATGTTGGTTGTATTTAGTGCGAAAAGATTTTGTAATAAGTCAAGTTACCCGGTACTTCGGGGAATTTGGCGCACCACTGTTATTTTTCGATATTTCAATGTATTAATTATTACGAGGGGCCGTTTACTGGAGGAATCAGTGATTTTCCTCACTTAGAATAGATTCAGAATCAGGCACTCGTCAAAAGATCTTTTAGAAATATGTGGGAATCAGCTTGATTCCGTAGAATCTTGAGAGATCGATTCTGAAAGTTTGAAAAATGTGTTCATCAGCAAGATTCGGAAGAAACACCGGGAATCAGTGAGAATCGCCAAGGATCACTCGGAATCGCTACGATTCCGTGCAGACTCGGGCAGACTCGGGCGAGTCAGCTTGAGTTAGTTTGGGATCAACGCGTTAAAACACGTCAAGTGTGCAGTTTCGAACGCAGGCTACACATACGATAATGATAAGTGTCATAATAATGAATTTTTTATAATGAAATTTCAATTTTTAATATTCTTCTTCATGAAATATAATTAGCCTAATTCGAAATGTACATGCTTAACATAAGTGCGACACAATGTGTACTTTCAGAGCACTAATATCGGTCCGCATCGGTATTTTATAAACAAAGCTTGACTAAGCAGGCAAAGGAGAGAATGCGTTTTAGGAAATGAAATAGTTTGAAGAATGAATCTATAAATTTTTTAAATGTTCGAAATTATATCATTTCTAAACAATTTTAGGTTGAAAGACTACAATTAAAGGATTTTACACTGTTATTCAAACATTCAATTTAAAAAATGTCACTTATAAATTAAAAATTAAAAAACAAATGAAACAATGCAAATTTTTAATTTTGCATTCAACATTCTGAAATTGTAATGATTCGAGGCTTATTTGATTTTAAATAATTCAATTTCAATTTGTTTATTTCTGAATATTTAATTTTTACTTTATTATTTTTAATTTATTATAACAGATATAGCGAACCCCAAAGCGTGTCCAGAGTTCTTTCAGAGAAATTTGTAAGTGTTCAAAATTATATCATTTTCAAACTATTTTAACTTGAAAGCAGTACAATTTAGTGATTATAAGTTGTTTCTTTAAAAATCTCAATTGAAAAATGTCATTTACAAATTGAAAATTAAAAAAAATGAAACTGCAAATTTTAAAGTTTACATTCAGCACCCTGAAATTCGCACGATTCGAGGTTTATTTTAAATAATTCAATTTTATTTGAAATTGAATAAAAGCATTTAATTATGAATATATTAATCAAAATGTTTTTGAAAATTGAAAAAAGATTTTGAAGTTTCAATCGGATGCAAACATTTCATTAATTACTAAGGCTTTCGAATTAAAATATGTAATTTTTCAAAATAAAAAATAATTTTGAATTTTCCCAGGAATTTAGGACAATTTTTTTATTACCTGAAAATCTTTGAAACTCCTTAAGAAGCTTCTAAATTTTATTTTGAAAATCTTGAAAATTCTATATTCTGTTTCAAATAATTGATTAACTATTGTGTACATTAAAATTACACAATTTTACTTTAGAATAGAATGTTTTTTAAATAGAAGAATTCAAATTAACACTGTGACGTTCAAAGTTTAAGTTTAGCTCTGTGAAATTTTAAAGATTCAAGGGTTTCTGTTTCAAACAATTCAGTTTCAAATTGTTTAGTTATGAATATTCTATTTTTATAATTTTTTATTTTAAATGAACAGTCAAAAAGTATTAAGTCACTGAAAAATTGTTATTTTCTTTATTAAAAAAATTTCAGTTCGAATGGGTTAAAAATGGAATATTTTAGATTGAAACAATATTTGAATATTATTTTTAATTTAATAAAAGTGTTAAAAGTAGTTGATAAATTTCCAATCGGACGTTTATATTTGTTTACCTACTAAGTTAAATGGAAATAGTTCAAATTTATAACGTTAATACCTGTAAATTATTCAATGTTAACAAATATTAAGAATGCAATTCAATCTCGAATTCTTGTACTATAGTTCCATTTTTGAAATTGTTAATTAGTTTTTATTTACAGAAGTTTTTTGTCAACAAATATTAATTTCTAACGCTGTTCATTCTGTATTGTTTCCCTGGTTTCCCAGTCCATCAGGCTACCCTGAGAAATACATGCAATTAAACATATTATGTAATCGGGTTAAAAATGCCCCCCCCCCCCCCCCGGACAGATCGGGACGAAACACGAACCCCGTCCTGCTACTTTTAATGCTACGCAATATGTAAACGCTCCCCTTGTGTGGTCGAGAAACGAAGGAATCGATGAAGAATCAACGAGGAATCAGCTGGACTCAGGCGGGATCAACAGAAATCAGTCGTACTGATGCAACTCAATGCGCGCAACTGTCAGAATGTTCCCTGTGCGATCTTCTGAGTTTGGATTCGATTCTTTTCTTTTCTTACGCTCAGAATCAAACCGGATTATGCTTAATGTGCGGAATCACAGGAATCGTGATCTAATTGACGGAATAAGTATGCTCACGTAGAATCGATTCTAGAGTGGACGGCCCCTCGAATTATTAATTGAATTACATACATAACTCACATTTAAATTACATAACTCACTTGTAATAAGTTATTTTAATTTTAAGTCAATTTAGAGGTATCGCATGGCAATTTAACGCCGGCGCAAAATCACCCGCCCACGGATTGTTTATTAATTTCATACTTTTCCCATAGAAGTCGCATTTCTGAATCATTAATAATAATTGAATAGAGTTGAATATAGAATTACATTGATTATTATCTGTTATTCTCTAACTCCAAAATAATTTTTTACTACTTATCAGAATTTTTATGAAAAATTCTAAGAATTTTTCATAAAATTCGTAAAAGTTTTCGTAAAAATGCAAAGAAATGACTTCCACCAGGGAAATGTATTCCAAATATAAAATGTAAATTAAAAATGTATTTCATGCCACAAAAAATAAATTTCGGTTTAATCAGTGGTGTTTGACTTATGTCAATTGACTTACGATGCAAATGTCGAGAATAAGCTTCAGACTTGGTATCTATCTTAAGAAATTCAATTCCTGAAAATTACCTGAAACTTACAAAAAATTATTGCAAAGTTCCTGGAAATGTATAGTAATTATTGTAATCAAGATTATCTGCGCTATATGAAATTAATTTGGTCAACAGAATCAATTTACAACTTGGGAAAATCCCACAAACATGTCCCGTGTAGAAAAATTTCTGACCAGACGGTCTGACCTGGGCCTGGCCAAAAGTGTAACGTTTTTTCTGGCTAGCCCCAGTCCAGACCGTCTGGCCAGCCGCTATGTATGGGCTGGTCAGCCGGTAATTATAGGCTGGTCAGCCGCGAGTTATTGGCTGTTCAGCCACTAGTTAATGTCTTATCACGACTGTCAAGGTGATAAGAAAAAAAGTCTTGTTTTGATCGTGTGAATTTCTTATTTTCTATCACTTTAAACACCCTGTAACTTTTATCACATATATAAAAAACAATTTGCATATCGAACTTATTTTTTTTTTCTTGGCTCGCTGATCACCGCGAAACCTGGACCAGACCAGACTGTCAAGGTGATAAGAAAAAAAAGCCTTATTTTGATACTTAAAATGTCTTATTTTTCATTATTTTAGACACCCTGTAACTTTTTGGAAGTATGCCAAAAAAATTTGATGACCAAACTTCGATATTTTTGTTTACGGCTAGATGACCAGCGCAAAATCTTGACCAGACCAGACTGTCTAGGTGATAAAAAAAAAGTTTAAACTTGATAGTGAGAATTTCTTATTTTCTATAATTTTAGACACTCTGTAAGTTTTTCGAAATATGTCAAACAAAAATTTGCTGACCGAGCTTAAAATTTTTTGTTCTTGGTTCGCTGATCAGCGCCAGTCCTGGGACAGACCAGACCTTCTAGACTAGAGGGTCTAAAATAGGTCAGACTTGGACCAGATCAGAACTTCCAGACTAAACAATCTAGATGAATCCAGACCTGTAACCAGACTGCCTAGACATTTTTCCACGCGGGTGATTCACTGTAGTCAGGAAATTTCGAATCATAATATAAGCGATGATCTATTGTGATAAATATATTTTTATAACGTATTGCTAATATAAAGTAGGTTTTACACTGTCTTAAAATTAAATTCTTAATACTGTATAAATAGCCCTTTGAATGGTAACTAAAACAATTTTTCGTGCAAAATAAGTAATTTGATAATAGATTTAATACTTTCATGATGATTCATTATAATAAATTTAAATTTAAAATTCAAAGATTGTTCGGGTTTCAATCGTGTGCGAAACTATGAATGTTGCCACACAACATTCATAGTTTCGAACACGAAGTTTCGCACACGATTGAAACCCGAAAATATATTTAAATTTAAAATTTTTAATTTTTAATTTAAATTTATTGTAAGTAATTTGATGTTAGCAAAAGCTACATGAGGTGGACAGTAGGTAACACCGAATTCTTTTGGAACGAGGAAGGAAGAGCGGTGGATAAGAAGGGGTTTCGTGGAAGAAACTAACGAATTAATTAAAGGACTAAAACATGGAACATCGCAGGAGGGATCATCTTGTTGGAAGCAGAAGAATACTGGAGAAAATACGGAATAGTATTTTTCCAAGTAAAAAGGATAAAAGAGAACTACATGCAAGAGTTTATAAAAAAGCTGGATGAGAGCTACGTGTGGTATGGAAAGGCCGGGACGAGAGAGACGAAGAAAGGCAGGGCCAAAGAAGGGCATATAATAAGAGTGAAGAAGAATGTCTGCAAGAAAATCAGTGTGAAAGAATGGGACTACGATTCCATCTTTAAATCAAATGACTTGAAAAGTAGAGGTAAGGTGATTATTATAGTTTTAATGTACAACAACGTTGGGATGCCTAATGTAAAAAGAGATATCAGAAATATTGTAATGCAAGCTGAAAGTAGGTGGGGGGGGGGGGCGAATTAATATTGGTAGGGGATTGGAATGCAAGAGTGGGAGAGGAACAAGGGGGTGTGGATTGGGATAGAGAGGAAATAACAAGAGGATATTTTAAATAAGATGGGAAATCAGAGGATAAAATAGTAAATGCAGGGGGAAAGAAATTGTCAGATTTTTGTGAGGAAGGGGGATTAAGAATATTAAATGGAAGAATTAAAGGTGACAAAAAAGGAAACTGGACAATATCTATGATAAAATCAAAGATAAGAAACTAAACAAAAAATGTGGGAAAGTTCAAAATATACCAAAGAGATTAAGGTGGGATAGTACAAAGGCAGAAGAATATGGAAAAGAAATGGAAAAATGCTGGGAATCAACAGAGGAAGGTCTAAAGAATTTGGAGTGGGAAGATAGATGGCAAAGCTTAAGGGTACGTGACGTTTAGGCGCCGCCGTTTAGGCGCCAGGACATTTAGAAGCCAGATCCTTTAGGCGCCGGGATGTTTAGGCGCCGAGCGGTTTAATCATAGTAAACCCTGAGGTATCAAAAGTTGGAAATTATTTGGTTGTATATGCAACATGTTATGTTATGTATGCTACCCTAGTGGAACAATTTTTACAAAAAAATACAGAAAAAGAAAACTATTTTCGCAGGAATCTACCAATAAATACAGTAAATTACAACCAAAATTACAGGAAGTTAAATTTGAAGTTATAAAAACTGAACCGCAAATCAAAACACTCAAAGTGAAATACTTTGGATTTTAAACTTTCAAAATTGAAATCTTAAAAAAATGTAAATTCAAACGCTCAATAATTTTCGCGTATAAAATGAAAGCTTTTAAAACTTTTCAATTGAATATTTTTTAATTAAGAGCAGTTAAACTGCAAAATTTTGAATTTTAACTTTTACACATTGTACAGTTAAAATATTAAAAAACGTAGAAATCCCCACGGTATAATTTTCAATGCTATGAATTGAAGAGTGAATCGAAAAATTTATAAATTTTCAAAATTATATCTTTTCAAGCAATTTTAAGCTAGGAACAAATAATTTATACATTAAAATTTGTTTTGAAATCTTCTTAAATATTCTTTAGAAATTTTAATTTTTAACGTTAAAATCTGTAACTTGCCTAATTTTGAACAGATTCAGAATCGCCCTGTGAACTCAATTATTGTTCATTCAGCAATAATCGAACTACAGTTTAATGTGATTTATTATGATAATTATTAGTTATATAAATAATTCTTTGATATATTTAGTATAAGTTCTCATTAAAAGTGTAATATTGTTTTTAAATTGTAGTTTCTTGTAGAAACTTACATATTACATATCTTGTAAAAAATTTTTTCACCAGGGTACATGTTTAAAAAACAATGCAATCATTTCTTCGTTAAAATATTTGGTGGCCCTAAAAAGGTCCGATTTAGATTTTTTAAGATCTCGAAATAAAAATTTGAAGCTTTTTAAGGATCTTTGAAGGTAGATTTTTGAAGACGTCGAACACAAAATATATAAGCTTTTTAAGCATTTTGAAAGGTTTTAAATGAATACAAAATTTGTATCAAAATTCCTAGAAAAACTCATAATCATTTTTTGACTGAAAAATTAATTTTTCTAGAACATCTGATACATTGCAATGACATATATGGTGTCCAATCGGAAGCTATATATTTGAAAAAAACTTCAAAAGTATGGTTTTTTATTTTTTTAATAACGATTATTCATTAATGTCATTTAATATTCTACCATTCTTTTAAAGTTCAAACAGAAGCTTTTTTGTAATAGCGATCATGTACACATTCTAATTTAAAATTATCTCATTGCAGTGTTCTAAATATCTGTCATCCTCGGTCGAAAAAGAACAACTTTTTGCTGCAAGACCTATAATTTCCTGTAGATTCTTGTAGAAAATTAAAACTACAATAAAAAATATCAATGTACAAAAAATACAAAAAGGTAAAAAATTCATCTCAACAGAAAAAAGTTGTACTTTCCTGTAATTTTGGTTATAATTTATTGTATTCATTGGTAGATTCCTGTTAAAATAGTTTTAGCTTTAGGCACTTTTTTGTAAATACTTTTCCACCACCATGTTGCATACAACCAAATAATCTCCAACTTGTTATACCTCAGGGTTTACTGTGATTAAACCGCTCGGCGCCAAAACGTCCTGGCGCCTGAACGTCTCGCGCCTAAACGGCCAGCGTCTAAACATCCTGGTGCCTAAACGTCCCGCGCCTAAATGTCCTGCGCCTAAACGTCCAGCGTCTAAACGTCCTGGCGCCTAAACGGCGGCGTCCAAACGGCAGCGCCTAAACGTCACATACCCAAAGCTTAATGAATGTATATAGAAAGTGGCTGAAAAACTAGGGTTAGTAATGAAGGTAGGAGGGAATGGGGAGTTTAGGGTAAATAACAATAAAAATAATTGGTTTGATAGAGAATGTAAACAGCAGAGGGCCAAGGTGTGGGATAAACTTAAAGCCTTCATGAAAACCAAAGGTGAGAACGAAAAGAAAGTTTTAACAGACGAAAAAAGGGAACTTAAAGAAATTTATCAGAAGAAAAAAAGAGAGAAAAAGGAGGAAAAATGGAAAAAGGTACAGGAAAGCAGGAATATGGTATGTTTTTGGAAAGTGCTAGGAAATTTTATGAAAAAGAGAAGGAAAAGAGTGAAAGGAATAGGAGGTGACAGATGGATCAAACACTTTAAAAGTTTGTTAGCCGAGATAAACAGTGATAAGCCGGATTCGGACAAAGAAAGAGAAAGGGCTCTAGAAAAGGCACACAAAGAAAGGAAAACAGCAGGAATAGAGGCGACAGAGAGACGGGAGGGTGTACATTTAAACATAGAAGAACAAGATATTTTAAATCGAGATATCGCATTTGAGGGAATGGCAAAACCCACAAAAAAATGAAAATTGGAAAAGCATAAGGGGAGGATGGAATTAAAGTGGAATTCATAAACTACAGAGGTGTCTTCTTGCTGGACACGGGCTATGAAATATTAGCGAGGATTTTAGATGAGAGAATAAGAGAGTGGACGGAAAAAAAAGACTGTACAAAGAAAGTCAGACGGGATTCAGAAAAAGAAGGTCGACAAAAGATCATATATTTGTGTTGAATTAGCTTATTAATAATAAACTAAAGGAGGAAGGGGGTAAATTATATGTGGCTTTTGTCGACCTGAAAAAAGCATTCGATAAAGTAGATAGGGATTTTTTATTTGTAAAACTCAAAATATTAGGGATACAAGGAAGGATGTTCGATATACTGAAAGCAATATAGAGGAAAACAACGAATGGAGTGACAACAGATGGGGGAGCTACAAATCCTTTCGAAATGTGGGGAAGATAAGGAGAACTTGGAGCATATAGTAATTTGCAGGGTAGCAATTTGCTGCATTAGCAGCGAAACCGAGCGGTAGCCTTTGCAGATATGCAAGGGAATTCAAAACAGTTGCTAGGGAGTCAGAAAGGAAAAGAAGAGAGGAGGATGATCGAAGAGACCAAATGTAAAATAGATTAATAATGCGTAATTCTTTATGTGTAATATGAAATACTCTATACAAGTTAGATATAAGTTCATGCGTCTGTTATTATTATTATGCCACAGTTTAAGTAGCATGTAATCGAGACGGGACACTGTATATACATATGTAAAAACCCGAGATGGATGTACACGAGGAATAAATTGAATTGAATGAAGTAATTTAATGTTATAATCATTGTACTTTCAACGAAAGAATTTCTGTAGCATGATTTCATTGTTAATGTCGGAGAAATCGAAAATTTGTCTCCTCCAGTTTCCGATAAGATAACTTATTCGTCATAAACATTTTGTTAATATGTTCTCGCATAATCTTTCCTTACGAATCTGTTTGATAAATTAGAAAATATGTGATTTTTACCAAAACATAATAATAACGAATAGAAAGATATAAAGTAAACCTCTTCTAGTAACTTTCAATCGGCCCTTTTTCACATAAAATTGTTATTAAATGTCTTTAAAATTTTTTCAGACAACTTATGACAGCAGAAAAAGCGAGAGAAAAAGTCACAGATAATAAAATATGAAAAAATAATAACAAAAGACATGGGGTGAATATGGAAATGTCAAATTACATAGTTTAAGATTAACCTCCTATCACACAGTTAGAGAACCCATTCCTCTTTTTACTATTTCACAAATTTATCGAAACATCCCTTTCCGGATGAATACGATAAATGTTTGTCAAAAATACCTCACATCCCGGAAGCAGAGTAACTCCAAGAAACTTCAAAAAAAGAAGGTTTCACAGAAAATAATGGGTATTCAAAATTCAAAAAGGTATTTTAGTATTTTAGTATTTAGTATTATATTTAGTATTTAGTATTATATCTATTTAGTTTTTTATCAATTCTTCAAATATCTGTCTATTTTTCAAATGAAATATTTATCTGGAAAAAATGATATATTGTAATCAGTGATAGGGACCATTCGGGAGATGACATCATTTCAAGAAAATCATTGGAATGTGTAAAGGACATCATAACTTTTTTAAAAGAGCGTAAGTATGAAAGTGATTTTTTCAATAAAATCGGATATCAATCTCAATTAGGTTTAGATTTTTTCAGATTTGGAAATTTACGGTTTGTGCACCCTATTTCAAGCTGAAAATTATTTATATGCCTATATTTTTTCAAATTCGAAGGGGATTAAAAGGTGTAGTTTAACAGTTAAGTGTAATTTTTTTGTATTTTATTTTTTACCTGTAATTTTTTATGGAAAATTCGGGTACTAAAGTACAACTCTTATAACCCCTTGGAATATACTACAAAATTCGCTCCCAATTAAGTTTAATACTAACAATATTCAGAACAACAAAAATTTTTAGTGAGAGAACGGCCGATTAGGAAATTTGTTTATAGACATTATTAGTAACAATAAAAATTATTCACTATGAATATAGTGCTTTAAGTTTCAAAATTTACAATTGTAATCAGATCTGGCCAGTAAAAAAACAATCTTATGAGAAAAACACAATAATTAAAAAATTGTTCATAACAATAATAATGTTTAACTTATACCAATTTTTCAGTGCTAATTATGACTTATGTGATAAATTTTGGTAAAGTTGAATTAAATATTAGTTGAATTAATTTTGTTCGATGAGTTCAGTTGCAATAATGCTGGTCAATAGTAAGTTTATTTCGGCATTTTGTATTAGAAACGAAATCTATCATTGGTGAAATGTGGAGACTTTTTTTGTTTATTATATTATTACACTGGAAATGAGAAAAAATTAAAACATAATTGAAAATGGAAATAATCGTTCATTCCTTTAATGTACAAATTATGATTGTACAAAAATAGTTCCACAACCCTGGATATTCAGAAGTGAAAAAGTTCTCATAAAAAGAAATGTTTGCGATAATTTCAGTAATTTATTGACAAAGAAATTACATTGTATAAATGTATTAAAGATGCTCGTGAAGAGGGTTTATTTCGACGATCAGGGAGACAAAATTTGAGAAAAAGAATTCTAATAGGATTGAAAAAAGGGGAGAAGACACATTTTGATAATGATGCCGATACTGCCTTAGAATGTGCTGCAGCTTTACGTCTCTATTTAAGTTGTTTAAAAAAGCCAGTCATCCCCTTAAGGGTTCAAGAACTGATTCTTGGTAAGAACAGTTAAATTTTTCATCATTAATTTGGGGTTAACCACTAGAAATTTCGACGCGTACACCTGAATTCAATACTTTGAAGAATTGAAAAGAATTTAAGTCAATGCGGAAAAATCCAAGGAAATTTAGACGAATCCAGAAGAATTACAGAAACTCAGAGGAATCCAAGCATATAAAAAATGATTCAAGGAAATTAAAGTGAATTCAATACAGAAAAATTTCAATAAGTTAAAGGAATTCAAGTGAATTAAAAAGAATCAAAAGAATAAAAAAGATTTAAGCGTATACAAAAGAATTCAACTTACTTCCAAATAATTCAAGCATTCAGTTAAGAAGAATTAATGAAAGTTCTAAAGAATTAAAGTTAGTTAAAAATAACCCCAAGAATTCAAAAGAATTGAAATGAATTCCAAAGAATCTAAGGAATTAAAAAAAAATAAAAAGAATTTATGTGACTTCAAAAGATACAAAATAATACAAAAAGGATTTTAAAAAACTTAACTAAATTCAAGTAAATACCCCCCAAAAATTCAAGATTTCAAGTAATCAACAAAAATGCTATTGTACACAGAAGTAATGAAGAGAATTAAAGGTAAATTCAAAGAATTCGTGAAAATTCAATGGAATTAAGAAGAGTCTGAGTGAATTGAATTATTAATTTTTAACTATAGTGTAGCTTTATAAATAAATCAGGCAACTTAAGTCTTGAGGATTCTAGTGTTCACTTGAATACAATCGAATTTATCCAAGTCGAGACTAATTATATAAATTCAAGTTAAATTTTGAAAAAATTAGGTGATAGAAGAAAATCCAAAACAATTCCAAAGAATACAGAAACAGGCATACATCTGAATTTAGTAGTGGTTAACCCCTCGTGGTTAACTAATTAACAAATCAAACAAGTTTGACTAATTTTATTTATTAATTATTTGTGAAGCTGATAATCCTGGAGTAGAAGCTCAGGAAGTTGCGCGTGATGCTTTGGGATTGATTCGCCAAGATATCAGTGGACGTCATGGAGAACTTTTAGCTGATATTTTGGGCCTTTTAAGGCACCTCACTTTGTCGGCACCACCCTCAGAATGCTCAGAATTACATGGATCTCCTTTACCCATTGCTCTACTTCCTGTTTTCTTCACTCTCACGGTCGAATTTCAAATATACAATAAAAAAATATACTGGACTTTTCTAAAGAGTACATTTTGTCAACCTGTGATTTTGCACATTGTCGTTAATTTCTAGAATTAAAAAGGGAAAATTAAATATAAAAAGTGCTTTAAAGTCGGTCCCATTTTATAAAAAGGTTTTCTAAAAAAATGAGAAAAATATTTTATAACCAATTTAGTCATATTGTTTTAGAAAATCTGACGGCTTGAAATTTTTAATTTTCAAGCTATTGATTATGTATTTTAGTTTGAATGTTTAAATTTTTTATTTTAGCCAGCTGATCTGATGAAGTGGAGACAAGTTGCGGCTCGATTTAATGAATTAATCAATGAAGCTCCAGAACAACTACGACTGGATTCACGTTCAGAATCATCAAATGTGCAAAACGTCAGTTGTTAATTAAAATTTTTCTCAGAATTTAAAATAATTTAGCAAGATATTTTTTATATAATAATAATTTTTTTACTCAAGAATCCCTTACCGAATCCAGAAGAAACTGAGCAATGGAGAAGAATGCAAAATATTTCCTTTCTTTATCCTGTCATCACGCTGGTAAACAACAGAAATGCATGTAAGATAAAATTAAGAATTCCTTTTTATTAATTACCTTGAATTTATGAAGCTTACTTGATAGAAATATGACTTAGGTAAATTAAACCTTCAATCTTTACAACCATTTTTTAGATCCAATTGGAGAAAATGCCCCAATTTTTCTTGCACCCCTTCATCGCCCACCACCTGGTAGACTTCATTTAGCAATCTCGAATCCAACTGGCTAAGAATCACTAATATTTGGCACCAGGATAAGTTGAAAATAAATTTTTTAAGTACGAAGAGAAATAAAGTTTGTATTAATCATGAAAGGTCTTTGTCTCGCGTTCAAATGTCTGCTTAGATTGTTAGAATTTAATAAATTAAAAAATTTACACATGTGTTTAACAGCCAATTTTATTTTGAAATTTGTATCTATTCAAAAGATTTAATTTCATCAGTGTAAATAGAAATTATTAATATTATATTGAATTTCAATTTCAAAATGCAAAAATATCATTGAAGAAGAATGAGTCATGGATAAGATTAAAAACTTTAAAGTGCTTTCTAATTGCTTTAGACGTGCGAAAATTTCATATTTCAATTTCTTCTAAACATGACAGATAACAATCAAATATAGGGTGGCCACTCAATCTTGAAAAAAATCCATGCTTTAAATCACTTCAATATCTTAATTAGAACTGAAGATAGTACAGTTGTATATTTATGTACAAAAAAACAAACAATTTGTTGTATTCTGCAAATTTGTCAACGGCAATTCGTTTAGAAATGTTTAAGGTACCACCATGAATATTTTTAGATTTTTCTCATTATTTTTTTCCATAAAAAACTATGTTCCAAAGTTCACTATCTTTCAAAACTGCCAAATTTCCCTACTTTTTAACAGATTGTCGGGTCTGTAAGCTATAAGAATTTTTTTGGCATATTCGTTTCAGGCTCATTGACGTGCAACATTTTGACTATTAAAATGGTCCTTCATTCATTGAGCTACAATTTTTTCTTCGCTTACTTTTTTAACGTCAAAGCCAGAGGACTCGAATTTTCTCGCCGGTAGTAGTGCAGTTTTGTCAACAAAAAACCCTAAGTTGTATAAAATTTTGTAAAATACGCTTACTCTTCTACATAGTACTATTTTCGATTCCCCAATGTTCCCTCTTTTAATTGATGTTTTCTGGAGAAAGGCATTGAAAATATTTCTATGTCATAACGCTAACTTTTTAGGGAAACTTTTCCAACTTTTCCTGGTCAATATTCACACTTTTCGCGGTTGACTTTGAAAACGTTTATATTAATAATTACTCAATATTAATGGCTTTATTATATACATTTTTCAAAGAATTATACATTTTACAACTGTAAGGTCAAATAAATAATATAAATTATTGTAAAAGTGATTTTAGACTTCACAGCCCAAAATGCAAAAAGATGAATATTTTTAATAACAAAAATATCATTTTCAAACAAATTAATTAATTTACAACCAAACAGTTACATTTAGGCCCATACATCGTTAAACTTTCAATCAAAACAGACGAGTTTTCCACACAAAAAAATTGAATTGTTAACCAAATGATCGAATTTTCAAACAAAAAAGACTGAACTTCTACCAAATACAGTTGCATTTTTAAGCAAATAGTTGAATGTTCAAGCCAATATGACGAATCTTTTAGAAGAAAGATGAACTTTCAACCAAGAAAAATAAATTTTGAACAAAAAAAGATGAATTTTCAATCCAAAAGTATGGATTTTCTATCCAAAAAGACGAATATTCACCAAGAGAGTTAAATTATTGCAATAAAAAAGTTGGAATCTTCAAGAAAATAGTTGAATTTTCATGAAAATAATCACATTTTTGACAAAATAGTAGAATTTTTAACTAAAAGAGATTAATGCTGGACCAAACATATGATAGTAGACTTCTCGATTAAAAATAATTAACTTTTAACCATAAAAGATAAATTTTTAACCAAAAAATAGTCAAATTTTTAACCAACATAGATGAATTCTGAACCCAAAATATGAAAGTAGACTTTTCAAACGAAAAAAATTAACTTTTAACCAAAAAAAAAAAAATGACTTTATTTGAAAAGAGTTGCTTTTTCAATATAATATGAATTTAAATTTTCCACCAAAATAATATAATAGAATCAAATGATGACTTATTAAATCGAATCAGTTCAGGTCCATTTTGCTAATTTTGCTATTTTAAATTTAATATTAATTATTTTTATAATTTAATTTTTAATTTAAATTAAATTATTTTTTAAAAATTAAATTAGTTTTTAATTTTAATTTTTATAAAATTTTTATAATTTAATTTTTTTAATTTTGCCTATTTTGCTAATATCTGCGTAAAAACAGATTTTTTCTGTGGAAGTGTATTTGAAAAATAGTTTTTATTTTTTAAGAACTATTTAATGAAATAATAAAATGATAGTAATTATTATTCATTACAAAGATATTACAAAAATAAAGTTTTGTCCCATGCATTAGGTCCACTGTTTTCCCCTCAGCAATCAACGAAGTGAAGTTAGCTGGTGGTTGCAGTGAAAATACCTAATATTATATTCGATTTGGAACGTTTGCGATTTGAAATAAAATTTTATATTAATTTAGACTTAGAGCATGGGGTACATAACTTCAAATTTCGGTGTACTACAAAGTGCAAGTGTTTGCACTTTGAAGTAGCAAAGTTATTGCAGTAAACTTTGTATAACGATTGCACGAGTTGTGTACCCCTCGCTCGAAAGAGATTCACACAATTATGCATTGTTCAATTCCAAATACTATTAATTTTTTATTGTTTAACTTATAAAGCTTCAATGAGAAATTATTTACTTTTTCTCAAAAAACGAAAAACTCTCATTTATAAACTATACTTAACTATTAACGCTTTCAAATTACAATTGTGCGATTTTTTTTCAAAGTCTTATAACAAATTCCACCGCGATGTACTATAGGTGTATTTATTACTATATGGATAGGGTGGGTAGGGGTAAGTGTGATAACGAGGTTAGTATGATAAAGAGGATATTTGGAATAAAAAAAACAGTTATTAATTTTTTTTATTGTACCATAATGATTATATCTCTTATTATTTGTAAGAAGAAGGTGGATGTCATTAGTTATTGTTTTAATTGATTATTTTTGAATAAACTGAGATGCTTTTAGATAACTCCAATTCGTGATTGTGTCAGCTTTGTCAGATTGGAATATTTCCTATATAAAAAAACCTTGTCTTGAATTTCTTCCAGGATTGAAGGAAGATATTATATTTTCCATGAATATCCACTGTTTTCTTTCAAAAACTTTACATTTTGACTATTTTTAATGATAAATTACAACAGGGTAATTAAAGATTTGACTAAGGGGTAAGTGTGAAATGTGTTTATTTTTTATTTTTCATTGTGAAATACGAAAATCTGTCAACAGTTCGAGCATATTTGGAGAGGTTCACGAACCTCCCTTTGGAATAAAAATGTAAGTAGATAATAATAATTGCTAACATTTCAATATACATATGTATTTAGGGGTCGTTCATATATTACGTAATATATGAACGACCCCTTACACATATAAATATTTTTTTAAACAATTTAGAAATCATAGAATTTAAAATAGGTAATTTTTTCAATATCACTGAACCTTGATTCCAAATTGAAATTTTTTATGTTTTATATTAATTAATATCCTTATTATAAGAATCAGTGAATATTTAGTTTATAGTTATGAAAGAATAATCTTGTGAAATTTAGATTTTAGTGTTTTTTTACACGTATAACAATTATCCGTAATAACAAAAAATCAGAAATTGTCAACACACAAGCAAATCAAATTAAACATATTCATTTAGGCAAGTTTTTGCTGATTCTAGAAGGGGCCGATTAAAAGAAAAAAGTCCAAAGATAATGTTGTCAAAATTTAAAAAAATAATCTTCTTGGATATTTGAAATATCACGAATCAAAGTCTTAACTTTGTAATTCCGTATATAACACTTACCCCTATCGACCCTATATTTATTTGTGCTCATTTCATGACCACTTTCGTTCCTCTTAGACATCAAATAATTTAGCTTTCTCATAGAGGGAGGGTTTTCCATCACAACAAAAAAATAAAATAAACGCATTCTCTTGAAAACATTTTTTTTTTAATCGTAGAATTCTAGAGCTCTGGGCTAGTCTGGTTGTATCGTAGAGGGACGATTGCATGAAGAAAAGTCGCGGCTAGTCTTCCAACTTTTCAGGACGAATAGCGAAAATCTTACAAACTTGATTATTTCCAGTGGAGCTAGAAAAGGTAGAGGGTGGTTTCTGCCCGTCCGCCTGGGCTATTCGTGGGAAAAGTTGTGCGACTAGACACTTGGATAAGACCAAGTATGCTGGCTTAAATTTTCTTCCCAGCCTTCTTTCTGTTACGTAGCTTCAATACAATTTTCAATCTATTATCCTAATCCCTTAATGGGAAAAAGAGAATGCACCCATTAAGATTAGAACCCTTATTTAATCGCTGCAATATTGTAGTTTTTAAATTGCTCAATAAACCCTCAGACGATCCGTCTATACGGGATTGGGTTTTCCCGACCGAGGTTTTTGAAGAGTCGCAGGTAACGAATTTCCAAGTCTACTTGAAATTTCGAAGTAATGGCGGTACATTAATTGGTACATTCTACGAAACATAAATTATAACTTTGCAGAATGGTCTCTTCTATCCACAGTGGCCTTTAAAAAAGTTAAATGCTATTTTCAGGTGCCCCAAAGTTATGAATAGGAAATTGTTTTCAATGCTTCTGGGGAACCATTTTTGATGAAATTAAAATATTTCCTTGAGCGGATTTTTTTTGCCTGGAAAAACCTATTTGAAATACTAAAAAGCAGTAAAATACTATTTTTAAGTTAATAAGACCATGGAATAGAGTGATGTTGTTTGTCTGAGTAATATAACTTTATAAAAATTATATATATATAGGTGGAATTGACATATACTTCAGATCCAAAATCAAACAAATTCTTTTGGTCTGAAGTATGTCAATTCCACCTATATATATAATTTTTATTAATAAGACCATATAATTACGTTTATATAAATTAGTTATATGTAAATTAGAATTACTAACGAGAATTTAATCAACAAATAAACAAAAGAAACGATTCTTTGAAATTTACATCAATATATTTATGAATATTTCATCAAAAAATTCGCATACATAATGTTCAAGTTTCAATATTAATTTCTTATAAAAACTATAGTAAGTATAATATACATAATATTTTTATGTTATTGTAGAATACATAATGTGTAATATAAAATGTACAATAATATATAATAACTATATAATAATTGTATTATAATTAAACGTGCCTACTGTTATACTCACGTAGAGCTTTAAGTAAACGTTCTGCGTAGTTACAATTGGACTTTTTCACTTTATATTTTTCTCATTTTTTTTTAAAGTCTGCATGAGAAGATTCTACGGCTTGTTCGGAGTAAAATCCTAAGCCTTCATTGTTTTGTTTACAAAAATCTTCGATGTGAGAGAATAATGCGTGAACTTCCGGAGTTACTCTTATGCCTATAAGCATAAGAGTAATGAAATATTCATAAATATATTGATGTAAATTTCAAAAAATCGTTTCTTTTGTTTATTTGTTAATTAAATTCTCGTTAGTAATTCTAATGTACATATAACTCCTTTATATAAACGTCATTATATCAGCTTATTAACTTGAAAATAGTATTGTACTGCTTTTTAGTATTCCAAACAGGTTTTTCCAGGCAAAAAAAATCCGCTCAGGGAAATATTTGACTTTAATCAAAAATGGTTCCCCAGAAGCATTCAAAACAATCTTCTATTCATAATTTTGGGGTACCTGAAAATAGCATTTAACTTTTTTAAAGGCCACCGTGTATCAGAATATAATTATTAATGAACAAAAAAGTGTCTCATCGTTCCGAAATTCGGGATGAGTAATCCAAATATTTGTTCTAAGCGACTAATTCATCCCCTTTTTCTAGCTTCGCAATTTTTTTGGGACGTAGGTCTCACATACCTTATATGGGATAAAACACAGGGTATAAGGGGTACTTTTTCAAGCTCATTGGGTACTTCTTCACGTATTAAGGGTACCCTTTTTTTCACAAACATTGGTAATCATAAAGAAGTTTTTATAATAGTCCGAGAGGTATAGCGACAGATTTCACTGCACCATTTTCGGCAGCTTTATTTTTTAAGTATGAGATATTCAAATGATATCTAACAGTAAAATCATTGTCTTCCATTCCAGTTGTACAACATGTACAACAGGGGATTGCAGAATAGTTGCCATTCCCTCAGAAAATTATTTAAACAAATTCATAGCCGCTTGCATGAAACTTGGTACACTCTTTAATTTGAACATAAAATATTTAAAAATATCTTCTTCCATCTAAATTCCACAACAAACTACGTCTTCCACCCACATAAATAGGCGCAAAAAAATGCATAGCCGCTAAGGTGAAACTAAGTGATGCTTGTTTTGATAGTATATGGAATATGAAAATAATAGTCTTCCTGCATATTTACCTGTTTGAATAAGATGAGCATTGATATTGTAAATTGTTAGAAGACCAGAACAATTTTAATATTTATATTATAAATTAATCATTTAATTTGTTTTAAGTTAAGATGATAACTGTATGGAAAATTTAATCGTGAAAATCGAAACTTAAGTAGATCGATAAAATGCGATAAAATGCTGTTTGATAAAAAAACTATGGAATAAAATTAATTTTGTGCAATATATTTTAGAGATAATTTCGAGGAAATGTACACTTACGATATGCGAAAAATACAAAGCTGAGGGCCAGTCCATAGATTTTCGGCGCGGCAATTTTTAATCCGTCGCAGTGTCCTCACAAACTTTTATTTGGCTTTAAAGAAAACAGAGTAAGCTAATATTATTTATAATAATATAACAATATAATATTTATAATAATATTCATAATAAATAATGATATATAATAATATTCATAATAAATAATGATATATAATACTAATATTCATATTTATAATATAAATATTCACATTGTGCTGGTCTTTTAACAATTTACAACATCAGTGATCATCTTTCAAATAGGTAAAGATGCAGCATTGTAGCCGTTTTATCTTCCATATTATAAAAATAAGCATCACATTTTTTAAATTAATTTTCTGCGGGAATTGCGACTCTCCTGTAACTCCCTGTTATAAGGGTGAAACGGAAGACAGTCATATCAGAGTTATATATAACGTGCATAACTTGTAGAGAAAAATGAAGTTAGCAAAAATGACCCGGAAATTTCTGTCGCTGCCTCCCGGACTATAAGGACACTTGATTTTTCATAGCTCAAGATTTCGTACTAATAAAAATACAGCAAAAAAAAATCAATAAAAAATAAAAAATACATAAACAGCATAATTTGAAAATTATCATTTCTGGGTTAATCTATTTTTTATTTCTTCTGCTTTTCTTGATTTTTTTCCTACTGTATTTCTACCAGTAAAAATGTTTGAGGTATTTAATATATTGTTTAGACACAAGTGGAAAAATATCATTTTTAAACACGAGAAAATGACGCGGAGAAAAAGGTGTTGAAAAAAGGTATTATGTCAACAAAACTTTCTCAAGTATTTCAAAGATTCTTCCAAAATCATTAGTTTTAAAACCTGCTGTCGTCTTGTTGTTGATTCTTTAGGACATGACAGTTTTTTTCGCTAAGGTATTTTTATCCACTGAAAGGCCTCAAATAACGGAAAAAAGATCTAGTGATCTTGAAAAGGATTTTGATATTATTTTTGAAAAACTGTCTCCAGCAGAAGTAATAGGGTGATATTTCACGAAAATAGGGAAATAATAGATGGAGAATAGGTTATAATATAATATAATGATATATTTTAAACCAAAAAGTGGAATTTTCAACAGAAAAAGATTAATTTTTCACCAAAAAATACGAATTTTTGACTAAAAATATAAATTTTCTACCAAAAATGGAATAGTTACGTTTTCAGTTGAAAATTTAATATTCAGCCAAAAAAAAAAACGAGTTTTGAAGAAATTAGTTGAATTTTTACCCAGAGATAAATTTTGAACTAAAATCATAAATCTACAACCACAAAAATAATATTTTAACAAAGTAGTTATTCCTTTAACCAAGTAAGGTAAAAGTCCCTGTAAACGTGATGCCAATTTTCTTGCATTTAATTTAATTTGAATTAATGTAATTTCTATTTGCTATTATAAAATGCTAAAAATAAGTGGGGTTTGTCATTAAATGGTACTTTTAACATATATTTTTTAACAATATATTCAAATTATAACCAAATTAATTTAATTTAATTTTCTATCCAAGAATATGAATTTTTACCAAAAAATAATCAGTTCAAAAAATGGGATAGTTATATTTTCTGGTCTCAAAAGTGGTTTAGCCCGCATTAAGATGATAGTATGCCTTTCTTCTATTAGAAGAAACTTTTAAACAATATATTTGAAAGAATAAACAAGGTGGGATTTTCCAGAAAATCTATTTTTTTTTCTTTAAATTTTGAAAACATAAAAAAAAATTTTCTGGAAAACTCCACCTTTTTTATTCTTCCCGATACTTTTAACAAGTTTCTGCCAATAGGAGAAAGGATAAAACTCACAAGATGTCTTCCTTGTCAAAGTACAAATTCAACAAAAAATTGGCAAACAATATAAGTGTAGGTTTTTTGATAAAATCGACTTTTAATATTTCCAGGAAAACCACCGTCATTTTGTTAATTTTGAACATTTTCCAAATTTTTTCACGAAAAGTTATAGAGGTTTAAAAAATTGAGATTGTTTAATAAATTGGGATTTTTTAAAAACAAAGCAAAAAATTCAAATATGTATGACTTCGTACATTTTTTTTCTCGCAAATCAGAAAATAAGTTTCGCTAATTTCCTTTAAGAAAATAACATATTTTGGCCCAGAGAGATTCTGCGACTTCTAAATTAGAACCTGTCTAATTTGAAATGGCTTTGGCTTAGAGATTCACTTTCGACTAAAATCGTGAATTTTCAACCACAAAAATAAATTTTTAATAGCGTAATTAAGGGGCGGTTAAGGTATTACGTAAGCATAATTTTCCCTATTCTTTCCTATTCTTCTATAATATTCCCTATTTCCCTATTCAACCCCCCCCCCCCCCCGCCCACACTTTTAGCAGATTTTTGCATTACGAATATATAACAGTAATCATCTATTTAAACCTCACCCCCCAAAATGCTTACGTAATACTTGAATAGTCCCTGATGTTGTAACAAAGTATTTGAATTTTCAACAAATAAAGATAAATTATCAATGAAAAATGTAACAGTAGACTTTCAAATTAAAAAGAATTAATTTTTTACTAGAAAATATTACTATTCTACCAGAAGATGAATTTTTAATCCAAAAGGATGAATTTTATATCCAATAAGACGAATTTTCAACAAAAAAGATGAATATTAGACCAAAAAGTTACCTTTTTGACAAAAAAATTGAATTTTCAACATATTATAATAGAATTTTTAAACAAAAAAGATGAATTATGAACGAAAAACATAAAAGTAGACTTTTAAATTGAAAAGAATTAACTGTCAACAAACAAAAATTACTTTTCTAGCAAAAGATGAATTTTTAATCCAAAAGGACAAATTTTATAAAACAAAAGAGAGATGTTCAACAGAACAGTTGTTTTTTTTTGCCTGAAGAAGATTTTCTTATGGGTTCTATCAATTCAGTTTGCATTTAAGCGAAAAAACATGCAATTGGGGGAAAAAGGGGAATTATGATAATAACCATTTTTTCCTACACATTTTACTAAAGCGCAAAATCAAGTCATTCAACAACACACAAGACAATATATTTATTCTGGTGACTTTAGCATTTATTTTTTGACACCCACAATAATTCTGTGTCCTTTTTATCGGAAATTTCAGTTTTGAGCCTCAAATTGAAATTGCTGAAGTTTGAATGTCTTCAACAACTTCAACTTTCAAATGCTTTCAATTTCAAATTATAAAGTTTTGGCCGCTGCAAGTTTCAAATTACAAAAACATTAGGATCCAATTTGAAGTGGTAGTATTTCGAGTTTGAAATTGTGCAATTTGTAAGGATTTAAATGTAGGCCAAACAACTTTATTTACTTCCATTTTATAAATTCGCAATTCATAATTATTCGACTACAAAAGCTTTTAATTTTAAGTTTCACCAGAATGATTTTTGTTAGGCTTATATGGGACAATTATAGTTCCTAAAAGATTTCAATGGTCGTAAGAAATATTAAAGAAGAGTGAAAGTAGACTGAAAATAGTGTACTATAGTGATCAAATCTTGAAAACAGGGGACTTTAGGGATCACAGCTAGACGACTAGACGCAGCCATGTAATAACTCAAAATCACATTGAATTAGGACGTCGAATATGGCCTATCACAAATAATTTTCAATTTCTAAATTAAAGAAAAAATCGAATATAAGTGACAAGATTTATTTAGAAAATACATTTCATTTAGCAATGAAAAAACTATTTTTTAATAATACAACTGGCTCTCTAAAGTGTATACACTATACATTATTTGTGCAGTTTATCTCAGATCATTATTACATCTGTGTATAAAATGAAAAATACTATCCCAGGCTTCAAAAAAATTGTCAAAAAATATCAGCATGTACTAAAATCGACACAGTCAATTATTCCAGATAATTAAAAATAGAGCGTACAATGATCACGAAATATACATACAGAAACTAATAGAAGTTTCATTAGATTTATAAGAGTTCTATATAAGAAAATATCATTATAAAAGTAGCATGATTCATAAGACTTATCCCTGATTCAGTTGTACTATGTGCGTTGATATAAACATATAAATATTGAATAAGGCAAAACTGCACGTCTAAACTTTTTATAAGTTTATATACTTTCGAGAGGTACTTCTAACATTTAGTTGCAATGAATCATTGACTCTCCATGAGTCTTCGCAATTAAAAAAGAGAATAGCCCCTCTTATACTTTAGGGAAAATATTTTCGAAAATATGTTTCACTTTGTTTAAGAAAATGAAATATAAATACAGCTTTAAAAATCCGGTACGAATGAAAAATCATTTCGAAAATGTGAATTGCACTGTTCTACCTACCAGTCACAGTTTTATAACGAGAACTATAGAATAAGGTCAAATTCATACTCGTCGTAGAGGAGAGTTTGTGTCCATTTATATTGCGTTGAAAACTTTATTGATTCTTGTCTAGAATGTTATCCTGGATTTCGAATGTTATGTAAGGTGCATATAGAAATTTTCGTCTCGGTTTGTTATTTATAATTTTATATTTTTTATCAAAACACGCCATATCTATTACCGTTACGAAAATTTTGTAAATATTTTTGCACAATATCGACTGATAGTTGAGGAAAAAAACAATGAAATAATTTTTTAATTAAATGGCGTTTCTACACATTTAGAAATATTTCGCATGTTTATCTCGAATTTAGGAAAAACTAAACTAATAGACCTGTCGGGTAGCTACGATAGCGCCACTAATTTGGAATTATTAATTAGAACATTGAATTTGAATTCAATATTAACAAGAAACCTTATAGTAAATAATTAATTTTACACCTTGTTAGTTCAACATTTTTAATTGAAATGAATTCATGAATTCATTGCTATTTTTTATTAACATTCTTATAATTACTCCGAGATATCCAATAGTTCACGTGTCAGGCGGCGCTGTTGTCAGACGTTTAGTTTAGTCAAATCGAAAAATTTCCAGTTCATTTTCATTAAAACGTTGTTTAAAAACTTGTTTTTAAAACGTTGTTTTTTAAAACTCTTGTTCGTGTGAAAAATCGATTGTATTAATTGTAAGGTGGAACAAATGCTACCACATTGTGCAGAAAATATATGTTTGAAATTTTAACTAAACCTTCTATCTTATAGCCAATTGTCCACCTACTATAATCATTGAAATCGGAGAATTATATTCATTTTTTTTTTGTTAGAAATGTAACATAATTTTACATTAGAAGCGCAATTTATATGTAATAGTATAGAATTCTCAGGAAATAAGTAAACCTTAAATCCAATTTGGGCATCTCGAAACTCCCAAACTGTTTATAAAAACAATTGAAAAATTGGCATAACTTCAGAAGATTTGGCCTTTGTTCTTTAAAAATAGAAAATATTAAGTAACAAAACACAGACCAAGAATTTTTTATGTACACAAAAGTGCCCTTGCATAAAAAAGTCTCTTTCGAACTCATGGATATGACAGGTATGAATTTGGTCTTACTGTATATAATTATATCCATATTGCGAATCATAATAATGTTTTAATCGAATATTTAAATCTATATGAGAGAATCTCTTCAATTGAGAAGTCTAATTTTCAATCGATTGTGTCAGAGTTTCGATACAGGAGATTCGAGAGGATTTTTGGAAGCAGAAATGAGTTCAGTCCACCAGGAAGCTCTTTCCATTCCTCCAGGGTTACACCTGAAGGCTTCTTCGAGGTGGTCGTACACCTTTAATTTAATTTAATTCGATTAGTTAAATAAAATGATAAAATGTGTTAGGATTCTGAAGTAGAAAATTATTTATTCTTACCTTCCCATCGGAGGCTCCTAAAGCAGAATTAAGAATGAAGTCTGGTGGGGCAAGTGCATCAGCGATTGCCACAGCTTCAGGTTTCAGCTGAGCAAGTAGACTCAATATACTCTGCTTTAAAAGGTCCGCCATTTCGGTTCCCGAACAATAACCTCCTGTTGTAATATACAATTTATTCTTGTAGTTTGAGCAAATAATTTTTGTCGAGTAGAAAAATGTTAAATGCAGAGAAGAAAATTTCATTTTAGATATTACCTTGGTAAAAACTGGCCAGGTGCTTTTCAAGACAGGTCAATGAGTAAAGCAGAATCAGCTTTTCCAAAACGACTCTTAAATTTTTTACTCGTGTATCAGGGGGAAGCAAATTGTCTACTCGGGTTGTGCAGTATCTTATCACGATCATCTGGGAAATAGAAAAGTATTTGTTAAATGGAAGACATTTTCAGAGACAAAATATCTTTATTGCATTTCTGTTTCAAAATCTATGTCAGGTTTGCTACGAACTCTTGAAAAGTAACAATTTTCGTAAAGTTACAATACAAAAAGTTATTTATATAAACGCCTTCGACACATTGGCCTGCGAACATCTTGAGGAGAAAAATGCCCAACTTCGAGATCATAATATCTGGAGAAATAGTTGTTAATATGAAAATACGTACTTATAAAATACAAAAGAGTTGAGAATTATTATTATTATTTCCTGAGAATTCCATTTGATTCCATAATACTACTAAATTGCATTTCTAATTATAATTTACGTGAAATTATTTTTTAAAAAAACATCAAGTTTCTCATTGTACTAACAGTAAATTTTTCAGACATAACCTATACTGATTCCAATACGAATGAAAAATAAATACTTTTCAACTACCAGAAAGTCATAATTATGCACCAAAACATTTCTAAAATAGATCTTTACTTCTATGAATAAAATAAAATATTATTATTGAAGTTTTAAATGACATCGACAAAATTGTGGTTAGGGTTTGAGAACTGAACAGAAGTTGGAAGCAATTTGACTTAATTTTTGCTTCCTATTTTGATTCATTTAATTAAACCTTCCTCAATTTAAAAATGTCTAATACAATGTTCTAAGCAATTGTCCGGATGTGTGTGTTTGGTGTGTGTGTGTCCGAATGTGGGTGTGTGTGTGTCCGAATGTGGATGTGTGTGTCACAATTTTTTGTGAAAACGATAACTTGAAAACGGTTGCAGATAAATTGATGAAATTTGTTAGGAATTATTTTCACCACTAATATCTTGAAACTGACTGAAGGTTTTCTAAAAATATTTATTGCATTTTTTGTAGCACTTAATATTTTAAAAATCGGTTTTTTATAGTAAAACTTTTTTCACTAACATAATTCAAAGCTGATGCAAGAATATAAAAGATTCCTTGATTCGAGACGAATTGGTTGACCTATAATATTAATACATTTTATTAAACAGCAAGAAAGTTATCGTCATTTATATTATATTTAAAATTTATTTTTATAGTAAACATTTTCTCATTCTCATAATTTAAAGTTAATGTGAGAATAGAAAAGATATGTTGATTCGAGAAAAATCGATTGACTTATAATATTCATACATTCTATTGGACTGTAAGGAAGCTATGGTAATACATAATATATGAATAACGGTTTTTTATAGTAACATTTTTAGCATTAACATAATTCAAAATTTATTTTGAATTTTTGTTACAACTTCGTATTTTTTCGTTGAATTCTACTGTTTTTTATTTAAAAAATCAAATCATTTTTCTTTAAAAATTCAACCTTTTGCTTCAAAGTTAATTTTTCTTAATTGAAAACTTGACCCTTAACTTAAATTAACTTAGCATAAAGCTGGAAAAGGGATAGGGTGCAATAAAATTTCCCCCTTCCCTTTTCCAGCTCGAAAAATTACTATTTTAAATACAAAATTTGATTTATCTGATTTGTCATTGTATTTAAAAAATTTTTGTATTATTTTGTAATTTTGCATTTTTTGTACATTTCTATTCTCAAATTGATCAAAATGAAAACTTTACTTTGCCTATTATTTAAAAAACCACAAATGCTTCCTCTATGAGGAAGCAAATACATTCGCTAACGGGAAGTAAAGTACTCGTGAAATGAGCACCGTATAAATATAAATACAAATAAAGTGGAGACACTCGAGATCAAATTCACAGCCAGTTTTTTGTGTGTTATCATGTTGATACCCGTGTTGGCATTTCAAATATTAAGTGAGTTGATTTCCCATCAAATTGGCATCCGCATGCAACGTTGTCAAACTGCACATCAATTTTCGTTAAGAAGTTGAATTATACGACTTCAAAATTAATTATTATATATTAGTCGGTGGTCAGTTTGAAGTTTATTATTTTAATCACTTTTAGAAAGTCCCTTCTACACTTCATAATATTCACTTCATAGGTTTTCTGATTAACGTCATGCATATTTTGTTCAATATTATTGTTGCATAATGTTGAATGTTACGCCAGAATTGATTTTACCATTAGCAAAAGTATTATTTTTCGTAGAAAACTCTGTAAATTTGATGCAATTGTATTTGTTATATTAGTAATGGTGTTAAAAGCGATGTTGTTTGTCTGAGTAATATAAGTTTATAAAAATAATATATGTAGATGGTAGAAAATTGACATAGTTCAGACCAAAAGTAGATTTAGATGTTAAAAATCCTTTATTTCTGCCAACGTTTCGAAAACATGAGTCGTTTTCCTTTTCAGGACGTAGATTAAATTTCAAAGTTCGTCAATTCATCTTAGTATTATTATAAAATCCTCTTCCTCATCTTATCACTTGTGGAGAAAAGTTGGGGAGTCTCTGACTCTTCAACTAAGTCAACTAAATTATTAAAATTTTAAAAAGTATAAAGTTAGAAGTTTTTTTAAACAAATTTAAGTTTTTAAAAGAATTAAACAAAATTTCATGGAAAAAATGAAGCTCCACAAGTGATAAGATGAGGAAGAGGATTTTATAATAATACTAAGATGAATTGACGAACTTTGAAAGTTAATCTACGTCCTGAAGAGGAAAACGACTCATGTTTTTGAAACGTTGGCAGAAATAAAGGATTTTTGACATCTAAATCTACTTTTGGTCTGAAGTATGTCAATTTTCTACCATCTACATATATTATTTGTATGAAATTGTATTTATAATAATTTTGTACCTCTCCATAAGCTTTGGATAAGTTGGCAGCCCTGTAGACCTGCAATCTGCTTCTTGCTGTGAAGTTGTCCAATCCCTGGGCGATTCCCTCGTCAAATTTTCGCTGCATTTCGACCACCAACCACGTAATTAACCATTCATAAGCATCTCTGACGACTACGGAATCGATACCATTACTATTAATCACTCAGTGTGGATCAAATGTATAAGAGCTCTTTTGTTGTCAAGGAAAGAACTGCTGAAACTTAACAACAAAAAGACGCTCTAAGACGACTTGCAAGCGTTATTATTTCGCTATCAACGGGAAATACTAGTGCCGCAATTTTTTTCGAATTTAAACGTATTTCTGCTAGACTATAAAAATTATACCAATTACTTACACACGAGAGACATCAGGTCCTTCTTTCCATTCGGCGTGAACTTATTCTTTAAAATATTTTGACCATTGAGAAGAAAATGAACGGAGGCGAGGGGACTTTCTGTTGCTGTACCATTTTGTAGATCGATCCACTGTCGCAGAATCCAGTTGCTTGTTTGCTGAACCAAAACGTTATTGTCTCCTTCGTAGGTTACCGTTGGCTCATGGTTCGCTGCCATATCACCCAAATTAGCAGCTGCATGGTAATAATAAAACAATTACCTCTCTATATTATAAAAATATCTCGGCGCCACCACTGGCACTGTTTCAGGAACCTAGACCCTATCTAAATGCCCGTCCGATCTCCCTAAATGCCCGCTACCTCACTAAATGCTCATCCAAGCTTCTCAGATGCTCGATTAATCCTCTAATTTTCCACCCAACCTCCATAAATGCCTGCTACCTCCTGCTCACTACCTGATTAAATTCCCACTACCTTCCTAACTGCCTAAACAGCCTCTCCAAATGTCCGCTACCTTTCTTACTGTCCGAAAAATCTCCCCAGATGTCCCCTACCTTTCTTACTGCCCGAACAACCTCGCTAAAGGCTCGTCCAAATTTCTGGTATGTCCCATTAACCACTCTAAAATTACATAAATATCACATAAAATCACATCTGCTTGCTCAACCTGTTTAACTGTCTACCCTACCTTTTAATAACTTATCATTCATAATTTATACAATTTTAAGTAAGATTAAATAAGAAAGTTTACTGTAAATCAATAAAGCACCTCTTTCACCCTTTCACTATGTAAAATTTCAACATTATCCCGGTCAAACTCATGGTCAGCATCAACAAACCCTTTTGTATGTCTAGCAAGAACAATCTTATAACAAAGTCCCAAACGAACATCACTTTTGTGTCCCTCCATCCTAGTATTCAGAAGTCTGCCAGTCTATCCCACGTAAGTCATCTTACAGACCATGCAAGTGATCTTGTAAACAATACCACCTTTTTCAAATTTATCTGAAGGATCTTTACAAAAAGTTATTATTGAATCCATTTAAAATTGTATACGGAAAATAGTATAAATATTACATTTTTCCAACATAAATTCAATAGTTTTCAAAATTTGACCAAAAAACGGGAGAACAAAAGTATTAAAAGAACTATATTCTCTCAATTCCTTCTGATTATCCGTAGATAAAATGTTACTCTGTTTGTTTTTGATTTGCTACATTCGAATTGTGATATGTTTCTCAATTCACTTTTGCGAGCAATGATTATGGAAAAGGATATTACTAACAATATTCAAATTCTTTTTGTGAGATGAAATGTGGGACAAGCCTAGAACTCTGTCAACTAATTTTTTGATCACTGCAACTTTGTTTTGAAACTGATTACAAATTTAAAATAAAATTTAAAATTCTACGTGAATATGTACTTTTCCTATACCAATTAGTATATTACCATCCTGACCTTTAATTACTTCTATGTCAAAAAAACTGATTTTATTATTTTTCTCTATTTCATGGGTAAATTGAATTTTTGAATGAAAACTGTTAAAAGCATCGATAACTAGCTACAACTTTGCTAGAGGAATACATAATAAGGTTTTATCTACATACCGAAAATTAAAGGGCAAGACAAAATCTAGCTTCTTGAAACAAAGACCTCCAAATCTTCCATAACTATTTCTGCTAAAATCGGAGAAATGACTAAGCCTATGGGAGTAGAAAAATTTTGCCTATAAAAAGATCCACTGAATTTAAAATAAGTTTAGTTCATCATAAAAACAATCCCTTTAATAAAATCTTTTTGACTAATCGAGTACGTGTTTTTATATTGTCCCATCTATTTGAAATTGACTGTTTAACTAATTCAAGGAGTATACTCGGAAGTTGTAATGCAGTCTTTATACATCAAATTAAAGTTTTGTTCTAAAAATGTCGAGCGAGTGTTAATAGTTGAAATAACTATTCTCAAAGGATAACCATCTTTATGAATATTTCTCAAACCATAAAATCATTTCTCCGATTTTAGCAGAAATAGTTATGGAAGAGGGAGGTCTTTGCTTTCAAGAAGCTAGATTTTGTTTTACCCTTTTACTTTCGGTACGTTGATGACACCTTATTATGTATTCCTCTAGAAAAGTTGCAGACAGTTATCGATACGTTTTACAGTTTTCATCCAAAACTTCAATTTACCCAGGAAATAGAAAAAAATAATAAAATCAGTTTTTTGGACATAGAAGTAATTAAAGGTCAGGATGGTAATATTATTACCAATTGGTATAGGAAAAGTACATATACAGGTAGAATTTTAAACTTCTTTTCAGCTCATTCTTTTCAAAACAAAATTTCAGTAATCAAAAACTTAGTTGACAGAGCTCTAGGTTCGCCCCACATTTTATTTCACAAAAGGAATTTGAATATTAGGAATATCCTTTTCATTAATCATTACCCGCAAAAGTTAATTGAGAAACACAACACAATTCGAAATTAACAAATCAAAAACAAACAAAGTAACATTTTATTTACGGATAATCAGAAGGAATTGAGATAATATAGTTCTTTTAATACATTTGTTCTCCCGTTTTTTGGTCAAATTTCGAGAACTATGAAATTTATGTTGAAAAAATTTAACACTCATAGTATTTTCCGTATACCATTTAAAATGGATTCCATAATAACTTTTTGTAAAGATCCTTAAGATAAATTTGAAAAAGGTGGTGTTCTTTACAAGATCACATGCCAGATCTGTACGATGACTTACGTGGGACAGACTGGCAGACTTCTCAATACTAGGATGGAGAAACACAAAAGTGATGTTCGTTTGGGACTTTATTATAAGATTGTTCTTGCTAGACATATAAGAGGGTTTTTTGATGTTGACCATGAGTTTGACCGGGATAATGTTGAAATTGTACATAGTAAAGGTAATGAGAGAAAGAGAAAATTCATGGAAATGCTTTATATTAAAAAACAAAATAAGTTGTCTATTAATTTGAAAACTGATTTGGATAAATTAAACAGAAGATATTCTAGTATGATTAATTACATTTAGCAATATGTTTGAATGAATCTTGATTTTCTCTTATTTCTTATGTGTTTATAACAGATTTGCCCTTCGACGCACACTTAGATCTCAGGTATCGAGGAGATAGCGTCGTTGTTTCATCGCAGTTCCCACCTGCTCGAATTTTTCTTACCTTGATAAGGGCGCTGTATGAGCGAAACATTGGTAAATATTATAAATGCTTTTATATTGTGCTTTGATAATAATAAACATAAAAAAGACGAAAGAAATAAAAAAGAGAAGGTGTTCCTAATTTTTTACAGAAATGTAAATACTTGAATCGACTGTAAGTTTATTTGTTTGTTAAAATAATTATTTAAAATATTATTTTGAAAAATTAAATTATTAAGCTTAATAGCTTAAATTTATTCATCTTTTTTGTGAATGTAACAAATAATTTTAATTTTGTGCCTCTGAAATCAATTTTTGCTACTTTATGTATTATAATCACTATTAATTAATATTCTCCGTTGGTTATACATTCGAAGAATTCATTATTTTTGTTTTTATTAAGTTGTAGACAGTATGGAATGGAAGTATCTTGAAGAATATGACGTATAAAAAGGTCCAACATCCCTAACTGTTCAACCTAAGTAACCATAACAAATAAAATGTCAAACCTGAAATAGAGTTTAGCGCAGTAATAAATAGCAAAATTAGATAAATTCGGTTACCTCTCTGGTTTTCATTGTTTACCTTTATGATAACCGTGACCTCCACAAGCTTCTCTGCATTCACGAATAGCATCTCGACAAGTCCATGTGATCAAAGGTTTGATGGCGGAGACGATTGAATGAATTTCAGCTACAATTTGACTCTAGAAATAAAGTTTAATAAGATCTTATTCGAGACGAAACGAAAATAACTTTCCTATCTTGTATTTTCTAATCACAAGATATTTTATGTTTTCTACTCACAAGATTTGGTATATCTTCACCCTTCATGGACTTTTCTACACTCTCTAGATACACGTTAGTAAATTCCGACATGAAGATTCTGAAGACGCAGGCTGCTGCTAAGTACGGGAATAATCTCCATTGCTTAAATATAAGAGAGTTTTAACAATAGAATCCAATTTCGAAAGGAACAGTGAAATATTTTTTATTTGAAACTTACATGAAGCTCATATTCGATTATCGACGTCTCTTTTTCGTCTTTGGATGTCAGTGAGGAAGTAAATTGTTTCCGAACTGCTGCGTATCGAACAGCGATAACCAAGGCTGCACCGATTCTGTTTGTAGATTCTTGGCAGATTCCCATCCGGCCAGCGGATAAGTTTTCCAAAACAGCACCAAGAATTCTCTGGGGATCGGAAAAAGAGCTTTCGTACTCTCCCTCTGGAGTTACGTCTCCTGTCCTGTTTAATAAATTGTCTTTTGGTATTCTGTAATTGTTAAACATGATAAACCTGAAACAGAATGATACCCTATTGTAATATATAATTTTATATTAGACACGACTGAAATTCAAATTCCAACGTCACAAGCATACCCGTTATCAATGCCGTTCAATCCTATTTTTTCACCAAGGTCACCCACTATAATACCGGGATATGTCAGATACGTTTTCGGATTTCTCACAGGCACTATGAAGGCATGCAAGCCGTGACAAACTCCGAGGGATACGAGTTGTGCAAACACAATCGCTATGGTTGACGTTTTTCCTGAAAAAATTAAGGAATATGTTGAAATTCTAAGTATTACTTCAAAGGAACATCATATTCCATCCGAGGAATTAAACAATACTGAATTCAAATGCTTACACCTGTTTATGAATTCACTTAACTTCGTTTCTGCCGTGCAAACCAAGAAACACGTTAAATAAATTTTTAATTTGGCACCTGATTCGAAACTGTTTCTAATATATTTCAATGGGAAACAATTAAGAATCAGGTACCAAATCCCAAATCTAGTTACCAGTTTTCTTGTTTTGCACGTAAGTTTTTACATCACTTCAATTCGTTTGAATTCACCTTAAATCCTTTCGAATTCTTTTGAATTGTCTTTATTCTTGTTTAATTCAGCTTAATCTATCCTGATTTTAATAAATTCGGTTGTACTGAAGTGAACACATGAGTTTTGACAACTAAAGTGAAATCTGCTACATGTTAAATGATTTCTCTTGACTCTTGAATTCACTTGAATTTTTGCTAATTATTTAAATTTCTTGAATTCCTTGGCATATTTTTATTTGCCTTGAATTCTTATGTGTTTCTTCGAATTCACTTAAATTTTGTTTGTCTTTGGATTCTTCTGAATTCACTTGAATTATTATTTTAGATTTATTTTAATTCTAGTGAATTCAATTCAATTTTTTTCATTCACTTAAATTCGTTGGAATTTTTTTATTCGCTTTAAATTATTCTGAATTCATTTCTGTTGAATTTTTGCTAATTATTTGGATTCTTGTGAATTCCCTTGAATTTATCTGAATTATGTTGAATTCACTGAACTATTATAAACTAACTTAAATTCTTATAAATTCAGTTGAATTATTCTGTGTGAATTTCAATTCGACGGACTATTTGTATTCTTTTAAATGCACATAAATTCATAAAATTCGTATGAGTACAGAATTCCTTACTTGTTTTTCGGAAAACCTTTTTAGAGAAAACTAAGAACTGAAAAATGACAATTACCCAAGTTGCCAACCCAACACTTTGCGGCTTGAAAGTCAGGTGTGTGGAGAACAAACTCTTGAGTCTCTGGATCGTAAGTCGCTGTAGTTCTCATCATTTTTGTATTGCTACCATGTCCCACTTCGGTTAAGGCATAGCATCCCAGCAACTTGAGGACAATAAAATAAAGTTTATTCACTTAATTATTGTTAAATTCGTCTTCAGAAATTTTTTTTTTAACTGTGGCCAGAGTAAATACCTTTTTAGTCCAAATGGCATTAAATATTGGTAGATGTCGTTCAGTGCCCAAACTGAGAATTGTATTGCCGAAGAGATAAACTCCAATTGCTATTTTAACTGATAAAGAAGGGTCAAACATACACGTCGCCTCGTTCAATGTCATCAGGTAACCTGTCTACGAAATGAAAAATTACGTATTCGTATTTTTATCAATAATAGAAAATAAATAAATTATATATTGATTTAATATGGGACTACCTTAATTTTATAACTCTCTTGATCAATATTTTTTGGTAGCAGCTTCTGATGATGCAGACGGGCTAGCTGTCTTGCCGCCCGTCTTTTTTGCTCATCAGCGCTGGGTGTGCTTCCGCGGTATGGATGGAATTCGGGATCGGATTCCATTGTCTTCCATAACTTTATCTATAGAAATATAAAATTAAAGAAAAATTCAATTCTTTTCATCTCTATAAGACTAAGAGATTAGAGATTCAACAAGGATAATTTATACAGTTTTGAAAAAAATGTTTACCTTCAGTCGAATTTTATCAGGATCTTCCAAAACCATGCGAAGATGTTTCCAGCAGAAGGTGGCCGATGTACGATATTTATCAAGATCCCCTCCAGGGGGCAAGTCATCCATCCACTGGGCATTTTCTTCAAATTCATGACTTTTTGTGTTCCCAAACATAGTGAATTTTTACTAAAAATTTTCTGTAAACAAATAAAATACTTTTACTTAAGGGCATCTAGTACACTATGGCGTCAAAAATTATTGACCGTTCCATGTGCATATTTATTCTCCACTTACTTGAAAATAGGGGAATTAAAATATCGTGCTTCATTTTGTACATTCTCGTCATTTACGATAGAGACAGAATGTTTAAAAATATATTAAGCAAAAATATAAAGCACGAGTTAACCACGGGAAGCGGTGCCCCATACTATTATTTACTTATTAAAAACAAAAATTAGCACGATATTTTAATTTCCCTGATTATAGATAACTGTATGGAAGAAAGGATTATAAATACGGTTCTCACGATTACAAAAAATATTAAACTATTAAACAACTACAAGTGAACAGTGGCAGTACAGAAATAGAGAACCAACATTTTTCCGAAAATGGGTTTATTGTATACGAAATTATTTAAAAATCAAATACACGTTGCGTTACAAGGATTTGTTCAAATCAGTGATGTGCAAAACCCGGACCGAAAATTTTTGGGCGGATCTGTAAGATGACCGGAACCGAAACTTTCAGTGCGGGTTTTCCAGAGACCCGTGCGAAAAGTTTCGGGTGGGGTTTTCTACAACCCGATCTGGAATGTTTCAGTTCGGATTTCAACTGATATGGCACCCCGGCAAATGAGTATTCGGATCTGCTACAAATTTAAATAGTATTCATAATTTCCAATAAATAAGTCGTAAATTACGGCTGCGCAGAAAACATCTGTGGTTTTTGAGAGACACGAACCAAAATTTGCGGATCTGGTCTCCTAATGCAAACTGCTGTATCCGTATCCAAAAATATCGGTCTGGTACATTTCTGGTTGAAATTATCATTTTTTAATATAGTCTTAAAAAAAATTATTTTTGTTCTTCCCTTCAGAATCGATATTTTTTGAAATTATTATTGTATATTCAAGAAATTTTTTTTATAGGCTTTTCAAAGAAAAATCGTCTGTCATAGTACGATAACGTTATACTAATTTTTGATTTTCTTGGAACAGAACAAGTTTTTGGGGTAACAAATTGATTATTCTTATTAAGCATCTCAATATCTCGGGAGCGAGTTTTTATTTTTGTTAAAAATTGAAAATTCGATTTTTAGTTTCTACCGAAAGCCGATTTTAAAAATTTGCGCAATTGTAAACTCAAAGTTCTTCGACAATTTACCCTGAATTGGGTAACTTTTTTAGATGAAATCTTTATCAATCGTATTCAGAAACTCAATACCTTGAGAGTAAATTTGAATGTCTATTAAAACTGACAATTACATTTTTTATCGCAATCCGCAGCTCTGCCTGCTGCAGTTTGTGGTTAGTGTCACTTTGAGATTGTCAACTTCCACATCTATTTCCTCGAAACTATATAACTTTTTCTAATCAAACTTCTTTGGCTTCAATTTAGCAACACTTCCACTCGCAAGTGGACTTTTGTCATTTCTTTTAATGGTGATTCCTACAACCACATAGCTCTTTGTATAAGAGTCTAGTTATAAGGTCTCAAATGTATGCTTGTCACAAATACACAAAACTGTCGTTCAAAGCGTGTGGTTATGACTATTATGCCGCGAGAATGTGCAATTATGTACCAAAGATGCGGCATCAATCAAAATAGGATGAGCTACACATGCCATAGTGCTGGGAGGCAACTATGTAATTTGGAACAAAAAACGCAGATAAAACATATCTGAATAAAAAAATTAGACAATGCATCAATATTGTACGCAAAATTCTAATTTTAGTTACTTTTATACCAGTTTTATAACTTTTTCAGGTTTTATCATCACCGATAAAGCGCGGGAAAAATTACAATGACAATTAATGGCTCAATCGAGATTGCTATGAATCAAATTTGAAATTCTGGGTGGTCGTTTTTTTCATTTAAATATATCAAAACTGAACTGCAAATTAAAACACACTTTTCAATTCATCAGTTTTAAAGTAATATCAAGGCTTTTATCATTCTTCAATATTTATCAATTTTAAATTAAATTTAGTTAAACTGCAAAATTTTTAAATTATATAAATTTATTGAACAGTTACAAAATTTCTGGTCAAAGCATATAAATCCGCCCTATCATTGCCACTGCTCTGAATTGAAGAATTAATTAAAAAATTAGTAAATATTCAAAATTATATCATTTTAGGCAATTTTAAGATAGAAACATTATAAAAATGGACCGATTTACACATTTTTTAAACTAGACACTTTTTAATTTAGAAGATAAATTATTTAACTTTAAGTCGTTTCAAATTGATAATTGTTCATTATACATCAAAATTCCAATTTAACGAGCCCCAATTTTAATTTATTATTATCCAAAGGTCAAGGTGAACATGATATTTATTAACGAAACGTTAACCTGACATAAACTGTCACTTTGTATCTTGTCATGGTCTTGTGATAAAAATCAATTTAAAAAAGGAATTAAAACCCGAAAATATCACTACGAACCTCGAGATTATTATCGAATAATTAACATGATATTTTCCATCGAACCGTTAACCTGACATACCTAAAGTGCCACTCTGTGTCTCTCTGTATTCTGATAGAAATCCAAACTCAACAAATGAAAAAAAGGAATAAAAAAAAATAATGAAAAATAAAAGCAGCATAGCGAACAGAAGCAGAATCCAGATTACGATTTTTTCGCTCACATTCCACATTTTATATTTCACATTCAACAATATATATTTTTTTAAATTTTGCTCAAAGAAAAAGATAATAATTGTGAATAAATGGAATATAAAATATGAGAAAAAAAATTGCAATCGACCCTCGAGATCATCAAGCTTAGCATCTATAATAATAATAATTTATTGTATTTCAGAATGTTTTATAAATCAACACAAGTGGGATGTTGAGGTTTGGATTTGTGGTAATACCAGGATTGATTAATTTCCCTAAGGGCCAATACAATACGTAAAAACTTTTGGATGCAGGGGGTTCGGGAAAATGTTACGATATGTTGCATGGGAGGGGAGGATCGGTATAATTAGATTAGTATTTTGATTGTTTTGCCATCATTCTGTAGGAAAATATAAATAAAAATGAAGTTTTTTCACAATTTTTTACATTTACTACTGTTACCCCTAAATGTATTCAAAATTTTTCGAGTTTATCGAGCTTTGCACAATTTACTAAATAGGGTAGTGGAACCAGTGGTCGATCACTTTTGATGCGTGTTTGACAGTATTCGCTAAATGAACAATTGAATGTACAATATTTCAATATGCCAGAGACTATTGTCAATCTTGTCAATATTTTGTAGTTTATTATTCACATATGATTTTCCCCGAGAAAACAATTCACAGAAGAAAAACAAATATTATGGAAAAAAAATTCATCAATCTTAAAATACTACTTTTATAATATCACCACTACTTTTTTCATCTCACAAGATGATGTAACAACCTTGGTAGTTATGAAAGTAGATAACAAAAAATGAAATATTAATTATTATATAACAAAACTTCGTCTTAGATTTATAAAATGCATGTTCACTGATGGAAAGGACTGGAATAATAAAACATCAACAATGAATTATTCGAACTTTGGTTTCTGTTTTATGTAAGATGTCAAAGTATAAATTAATTAGGAAATTTGATTTTCACTATCAATTCAACCTCAAACTAGAATTAACATTATTTTCGGAAATCAAGTAACGATACTAATAAAAATGATATCATAACATCTTTTTGCACATTTTCCAAAAGTTATAACTTGCAAAATTTTTATTTAGATTTCTCATTCCATATTCTTGTTCGCTACCAAATTCGGTACTAAAACAAAAATTAGTTTTGACTTTTAATTTTAGAAGCATGTATTCTCATAGGAAATTTAATTGCGCATCATTTTTCACTGGAAAAAAGTTAGAGCTTTTTCCGTTTTCGAAGTAAACTTGAAAAAGCCGTGTTTTAGAAAGCAATTTCTTTCGCATTTTTTTTTAATTCAACTCGCCGAATTTCAACCAATTCTTGAAATTTGTTGATGAAATTTACATAAAATATTCCTTATGATGTTCTCAGATTGGCAGAGTAAATAACTAATTGACATTTTTGTTCAAACAAAAGTTATGGATTTGTACCTAAACATTGTATAAATCATATATAAGATAATCAAAAAACAAAAAATATTGAGAAATTGTAAAGAACTCCAACAAATTTGTTGTTAGTTATTTTGCCGACGTTTCGACACGGCCTTGTGTCTTTATCAAGGCAAAAAAGAATTTTTAATTAAAAACTTCGTTGACATGTGTATTAAACTAAGTCATGTAAAGTTTCGGAGTGAAAATTTAAATTTTATTAAAGAAACTTTACAATTGAATGATTATCCTCTACCACTCATCAACAGTGTTATAAAAGAAAGAGTTCATGGAATTTATAACTGTTCAAACAACCCTAGGAAAAAACAGTGGTTAGATAAACACAATGCAAATGATAAAGTCTTAACTATTCCATATATTCAAGGATTATCTGAAAGAATTAGAAGTTCTCTTAAAAATTCTAACATTAATGTTTATTTTTAAAAAAGCCACAAATTAGAAAATTGTTTCATCAATAAAAACGAAAAGGGTGCAAAGGAAAATTTATCTAACGTAGTTTACATGATTAAATTCACAGTTTGTGAGGAAGTCTATATCGGAGAAACCTGCAGGAGATTAAAGATACGAATGGATGAGCACAAAAGATATTGTGTAATCAGTAACAATAAAACTGGTCTTTCGCAACATGCTTGGACTTGTAACCATTTTTTCGATTTTAATTACAATAGTATACAAATTTTAGCGAGAGAAAATATCTTTTACAAACGTACATTTCTCGAATAAATTTTTATTAGAAAATATTTTGACATTTGTGTTAATTTACAATCTGAAAGATGGTATATTAATAATTATTACCAGTGCATTTTAAATTAATACTTTCCCTTTTTTTAATTTGAAACTTCTTGCTGCCCTCAGAAAGCAGAAACTCATAAGAGTAAAAGACACAAGTCCATCTCTTCCACACTTATGAGTTTCTGCTTTACGCCGACGCTTTCTGTCAACATGGGACTGCACCTTGAGAGTCGTTGTTTCTGTTTAATTTCTACATATTTTATGTCCTAACCTTAGCTTCTGTTTTCACGAATCAGAGAGATTGATCAGCAACCTGGGTCGCAGCAAGGTTGCGGAACGAACGCGTCATTTAAATAAATAACACGAGAATTCTAGATCAATCTAAACTATCTATACCTTACACCTATATACCTATCTATCTTGTACCTATATACCCACCTACCCACTACTATTTTCCAACCGAGCAAGTCACGCCTACCCCGAGAGGGAAATGGCTTAATGGTATAATAATAATAATAATAAAAAAAATCCGTTTTCGGTTATGTCCGTCGAAAACAAATTTATAATTTGAAAACTTTTTTTTGTTCGTGTGTCTGCCTTCGTTTATTTTATATAAAATCTAGAACTTTAAGTGGTTTAACCTCCGCTTCTTTTGCGCATGAAAAAATTTTTTTTTAACTTTTCAATTTATTTTGACTTTGATCAATCAACAGTGAAAAAAGTAAATGGACGCAGTGAAAAAAGTGAGGCACAGTGAAAAAAGTAAATAAAGTGCAAACTACTTCGTGTTACTCCAGGTGTGTTCGTGTTGCCTCGGGTGTGCTCGTGCATCGTGCGCAGCCAACTTCATTCTATTTTCCGACTCAGTCCCTAACCTAAAACACCATCAGTTTCTCCGAAAATACAGTGTTATTGTTGCGTCAATCGACAAAGAATCACCTTCTTTTTACACAAAAAACAGGTAAACAAAAACTAGCACTTTTTAAACAATTTATAGAAAAAGTATCGTGTCCCACACATTGGAAAAGCGACGATTTAAAACTCGTGTGATAGCGACCCTCGCTCCGCTCGGGTGGCTATCACACGAGTTTTAAATCTCTCACTTTTTCGACTTCCAGCACAATATACTATTATACCTCTGCAATTTTATTTCACCACAAATAATTTTATTCTACATCAACAGTTATTCAAATGTTTAGCTATATTTTAGATCAAAGTCTCACTTTTGAATAATATTTTGCTTTTTAACATACAACAAAAACTACTATATATTTTGCAGCCTTGAGGAAGACAAAGCTGCGTCGAAACGTCAGAAAAATGTATCGACACTTTTATTTATTTTTGAAATAAAAGTCAAATCAACACATGAACGGATGACCAAAAAAATCCTTCCATTTTTTTCAAAGAAATTACTCATATTGTATAAATTATGCATTCATATCTTCAAGTTCATGAGGAGTCGAGTGATTTTTGAGCAATCAAAAACTTCCAGAGGGAAAGTTGTTGAGGAAGGTATATGTACTTTTTCTATTGAAAAAATTATTGAAAATAAATAAACATTAAGAAATTATTAAGGTTTCATTTTAGCCGCGCTGTATTATAATGTAATTAATTAAATTGTCGATAGTAAATTATATTCTCTTTAAATTGTTTTGACTGATAGGGCATATAGGGTTAAAAGAAAGAGTAAAAGAAAGAAAATATTCACAATATTATGTAGTACACTGTATTGTTTTGTTGACCTTGGTGTTTGGAACACAGTAAAAACTTAGTTTCTAAAAAAACGGGTATTTCGGTTTTACTTCAAAAACGGAAAAAGCTGCAGCTTTTTTGACTGTAGAAAAACCATGCGAAATTAATTTTTTATATGCATATGTGTAAAAATGAAACTACGCTTCTTAAATCACGTTTCAATTACAACGAGAAATATCTTATCACGGTAATACCTTTTTATTTCTGGTCAAGTTTCTTTAATATTAATCAGTTAAGTCTCGTACAAAAAGTGCAGAAATGTAAATTAATCGTCTTAAACATGAGCAAAGGTTTTTTTGAAATAAAAATAAATGAAAGCGTATCTGCACACACTAACAAGCGCAAACAACTGCACAATTTTTTTTACTGAAATAAAATTAACTTTGATAATTTTTTGTTAAGATACGTTGTTTCTTTTCTTTTTTTCTTGTTTTGATAGGTAGCAGTGTCCACTACGTCATGCTTTTGAATAACAATCCGATAATTTGAACATAATTCACAATACAGTAATAAAAAATAGGCTGTGATCGAGAGCCCTGTGTGCAAAACTAAAGTATACAGAATCCAACGCTTGAGGGTTGCAAATAGTCGAATTTAAGAAAAAAGAACACTATTTTTCAAAGCCGTTTTTTATTCAAAACCAAGTACTACCTCTAAAAAAAATCACGCATTTCAAATCTCGTTCCACAACAAAAGTCAAGCCAATCGGCAGCCAAACTTAGACGTAACCTCTAATATTGATTCAATTTTGGCGCGAAATTCCAATTACACACCTTTTGTTTCGAAAAGATCAAGGTAGTAATTTTTGAAATGAAGTCTGTATTAGAGTAATATATTTTTATTCCCTTCTAAATTATAAGGTCTCTTGTTTTTCTAAGGTCCGATTGCGACCCCCCAGAACAATTCCATAGCTCATATCACCAATTTATAATATGTGTATTAACATAAATGGGCTTGTTCTTAGCTCAACAAACAATTTCTACTTTTTCTTTGTTACCAAACAAGTTTTCTTAATATGCACTAACACATATTTAATTTAGCCTACAAAATGCGTTATATTATTTTTCTTTTAGTTATTATTGCTTATCTTTTCTTGAGGCGACGACTACGCAATGCAAAGCAGCTTAATTAATTTTTCAATTTGTTTTCGCTTCTTTTAATGCCTCCCTTTTACACATGCAATCGATGCCGCTATTGTGCTGTATGCACATAGATGTATTTTTCTTTTTCTTTATAAGACGTTTTCACATGTAGTTATCATGTGTAATTGTTAAATAAAAAAATAAATAAATAGACTCAAATTAAAAATAGTTGAAGTATGAGCGCCTAAAATATTTTTAATTTAAGAAATATCTAATTTCTATTGATTAAGCGAAACAAATTTTTTACCTTTAAAGTTATAAATATTTTAGTTTGAAATCGTCGAAATAAAAATTTATAAATTTTGTATTGGTAAGATTTAAAAATAATATTTAAGACTTCTCAACACTGCTATAAATATTTTAGATTCAAGTGGAACAATTTTGATCGTTTGACTTAAAATTGTTCAAGTTAGAACATTCAACTCTGCAGTTGATTAACTTGAAATATTCAATTTTTTAATTATTTAACATTTAATTATTCAAAATTACTGTATATTTTAAAACTTTAAGGATAATTTAAAAAAGAATTGATCAAAGCCTGAAATTACATTGGAATCCTAATTACGTCGTTCCTAGAACTGATGGCCTCGGAATGTGGTGATGTTAGGAGCAAGGGTGGCTTGCTCAGTGAAGCGTGACAAACAAGCAGGAGGGCCGCACTCTTCGCGCGTTAGTTCCATCAGGTTACGTCATGCCTCACAATCCAACGGAAATGATTCACCAGGCCCTGCCTGTTTACGTTCGACGCGAGCGAATGTTGTATTCGCTTTAAGTGAAGGTCATTTATGACCAAATGGGATTTCCAGTGAATTAGAAGAAGGTTTGATGTTTTTTTGAATCTGCATATTTTATTGTCAACAGTTTTAAAAGCTGATTTATTTGACAACGACTATAAATTCGTGTCCATGAATAACCAATTACCGGTCTGATTACTGTCACATTACGGTACGTTTCAGTGGTCATCGTGATTGATTATGATCCAACATTATGATCCAATCATAAATGACCATGAACACACGGGTGGACCAAACAAAATATTGTCTTATTGTCTGTTTCACGCGCCTATTTTCTTTCATTTGGTGAACAAATGATTGTTCAGTTACCCATAAATTAAAAAAAAAAATTTTGACCCATGGTCCAAGGCCTTTAATCGCTATAAAGAGTTAATTTTGTTGTTGTAAAAATGACAAATGACTTGCGTAAAAGCAATAAGTATGACAATAAAAGGATGGTGGGCATCACTGAAAATAATTTTACCCTAATTTTATTCAAAATACTATTCTTAAAAGTAAAACCTCACAAATAAAACCCTCTATAAAGGGTTGAAAATTTATAATGTGATTTTTTTCATACACATTAGATATTTTCAGTCTTGAATGATTAAAAATGACCTTATACAATTTTAATTGTGTGCTATCGGTAGAAAAATACCTTTAAACTTTCTAAAACTATTCGTTTGAACTATATTTGTCTTCTTACACAGTTATGCATATCATTTCTCGTAAGCAAAGACCTATAATGAATTCAGAAATACTGCATAAATATTTATCATTTTTGCATAAAGTGATAAACTGTTTTACGCGGATGTCAGAAAATGACTCTGCGGGAATTATTAAAAAGTAATATCACCTAATAAAAACTACTAAAAAATGTAAACCACTTTTTTGAAGATTTTATTGACTTCACTTTTGCACATTAGAAACGGATATTTTCTTACTGTTTTAATTTTCCAATGTGGTTTTATTAAATACAGTAGAAGTCCGATAAGTTTCTCATTTCGGGGCTGTAGGGGCGGAAAATTCCAGGAATTGCGGACTTATCGGATGCCCCCTCTAGTAGCACGATATTAGGTGCACGCATGCGTAAGAATGATGCGCAAATCATAAGCAAAATAGCACACGTAGTGGGAGAACCCCAATTAGTGTGCGTGCCGTGCATGTGATGACGTTTTAAGGGGAGTGTACACTTATCGGACGGCAACTTATCGGACTTGTACTGTAAAGCGTTCTCTAAGTTTGCGGTACAGATTTATTTAATGACCTAAGTAGCCCCAGACTCATTTTCTGACATCCTTGTAGAGTTACTCACTTTTCGCAAAAAGAAGGTATTTTACAATTTTACATTAAGGGTGATTAAATGGTCGAAAAACAAACCTCCAAGTGTCTTCAAATTCTGAAGGTTATCTAGGACTATTCTTATCGCAAATTGTGTGGTGAACTATGAAAGAAGCAAATTTGGTACTTAGGGGTACTTTTAAAAAGTTTAAAAAAGTATAAAGGTATTTTTCTATCAACGGAGCAAATATTAATAATGAAAAAAAGACGTTATAAAATTTCAACCACCTACAGAGGGTGTTTCTTCACTTTTACGGGTAGTATTCTGAATAAAATTAGGCTAAAATTATCTTCAATAATTCATACCATCATTTTGTTGGCATACTTATTGCTTTTGCGTAATTCACTTGTCATTTTTATAACAAAAAAATTAACTCTTTACGGCGTTTGAAGACCTTGGACCATGGGTTAAGGGTGTTGGAACCAAGCCCTAACCTCAAAATTGAATTGCCTCTTTTTACTCTATAAATATGCTAGAACTACATCTTTGTGAGATACTTAGGGCCTACTCCTGTTTTGAATCAAGTCTGTATTCGGAGTGAAAAATTGGTTAATTTTAAGGTGGAGTATTCTGTTCCGGCAAAATATTTCAGATTTTAATTTTCTCGTACGGCATATTTTGCCGGATTTTAATTTTCTCATCCGGCATATTTTATCGTGTACTAAATTGAATTCTAAAGAATTTGTTAAGAATTCCAAACGATTTATTATTAATTTCGAAAAATTCTAGATTAATTGCAACGAGTTAAGAAATAGATGTTTGCGAAAATATGTCAGAGAATAAAAAATTAATGGGAGATCTTGATGACAGGTGGAGGTTATGTGTCATATATATATATATATATATATGTAGTTAAAAGTTTATCATAAGCATAAAGTTTATCCCAGCGAAATCGCGGAAAAATTTCAGCTCTAACCACGTCTCACGACCGTGAGATAGGCGGTTACAGTCTGCGATGAATTCAATACGATGATCCGGCAAAAGTCTCGTGCACTCTGAGGACACGGAGCGACCCAAGGACGATCGCCTTCTGCATTTTCCCCGCAAGCGTCTTAGCATTTTGTTGACACACAGGGATGCTTTTCAGGCTATTGACCAGTGAAACTTTGGCACCTCCAAGAGCGCCGATGATTAAGACGATTAGCTTAACAGAATATTCCGGGTATAACCGGGTATATATGTGTGTGTTTGTATGTGTGACCACCCATCTCACGGTTGTGAGACGTGGCCATAGGTGTGATTTACCGCGGTTCTACTGGGGGCTATTGACATTTTTTAAATGGCGGTTGCTCTTAGTAGGACCCTGCGGTGGTTGTTTAACTCTTTTTTTCAATTATATATATAATTTACCGTAATTTATCAGAAATTTCCAGAAATTTTTGCAACTTTCATAGATATCCACAAATTTCATATATTTTCACAAACTTAATAAATTTCAACAAAATTCATAAATTCCAACAAATTTAACAATTTTCAAGAAATTTAATAGATTTTCACAAATTTTATAAATTTCCACAATAACGATAAATTTCCATAAATTTTAGAATTTATAGTAATTCATCGAACTTTTCATACACTTTTAAAATTCTGGTAATGGATGGAAATATATGATAATTTAAGGAAATTCTGTAAATTCATATTTTTAGATCGGTAACTTTTGTGACCAGTCGCGGGAGTGCCTTCACGCCCACCACGAGACGTTGGAAAGGGGTAGGAGTTTAAACCAACATTATTTCTGTAAACAGTCACAGTGCCTTGCCAGAATAGAAGATTAAAATCCTGCCAAATATGCTGGAAGAGAGAATTAAAATCCGGCAAAATATGCCGGAAGAAAAAATTAAAATCCGGCAAAATATGCCGGAAGAGAAAATTAAAATCCGGAAAAATATGCCGGATCCGTATACACTACGTAATTTTAATTCTTTTTGTGTATTTAAACGATTTTTTTGAATGCTTGTAGAATAAAAAAATCGTGTTAAACAAAGAGTATAGAAAGTATGTAACCAATTTTTCACTCCAAATACAGACATGGTTCAAAACAGGAGTAGACCTTAAGTATCTAACAAAAATTTAATTCTAGTATTTATGCCCTGGCTGATAGGCTGAACCCTAACTTTACGCTACAGCGTAAACTTAAAGTAACCCTAAATTAATCTTGAAGTATTCTCGAATTATAATGAATAAAAGAAACAAAATAAATATCTAAATTGTTGCAATTATAATTATACGTTAAAATTTACGTTAGAAGGTAAAGCAGTAATTGCAATAAGTTTACTTTTTAGCGTTAGAAATTAAAAAAAAAAAAACAGTGGCTGTCATTGAAGGTCTGTTAGATACGACTTCAAGCGCATCTACGCAGATCTACTCAGATGCGTTTAAAACTACCTTCAGCGGACTTCAATGACAGCCACTATGTTTTTTTGTAATTTCCATCGCTAAAAAATAAACTTATTGCAATTATGGCATTGCCTTCTAATGTAAATTTTAACGTACAATTATAATTGCAACAATTTAGATATTTAATTTGTTTCTTTAATTCACTATAATTCGAGATTACTTTAAGATTATTTTAGGGTTACTTTGGGGTTACGCTGTAACGTAACCCTTGCGCCCCTTGCGTTCAGCCGGTCCACCAGGGAGGCGCAAAATGAGGCAATTCAATTTTGAGGTTAGGGGCTGGTTCCAACGCCCTTAAATATATTTTTTTAATTTATGAGCTATAATTGCACTATTATTTTTACATCAAAGGAAAGAAAATAGGTTTTGTTTATTTATTTATTTTTTGCCATCCTAGTGAACACACATATGAATCATGCTCGCGTCCAGCGCCTATGTCTATATACCCTAACAATGGGCATATTTCATAAAAATTACAAGTTCTCGTATTTTGTGTTATATAATATCAGACCCGCTGGTCATAATTAATTTATGTCACCCTATCCCTCTACCTTGTCAGTAACACGTGCTTCTTGAATTGATAATTAAACTTTGAACACTGAAGCAATAAAATAATCTAACCCCGATCTCAAACCGAAATATTCATATAATTATGCATAATAATCTCTCTGAATCAATAAGAGACATTTTTTAAAAATTTAAAAAGAATTTCTAAAATTTTAGTTTTTAAAAGATCGTGGCTACGCGCGTAACAAAATATCGGTACAAATAGCTTGACTTTTCGGTATAAGAGTAGATAGACCAAAAATATTTAGACACTGACTCTTTGAAACGGTAGATACAAGGTTTTGATATCGAACCTCGTGGAACATTTATTTTCTGTGTACTCTTTAAAATATTAATAATAGGACAGGTAACAGAGACTTCTTTGAAAAAAATCTCGATTACACTGATGCTATGAATTTTTGGTTAGGACTCGAATAGTTTCAAATTTAATTCCTAAAAAAATTAAGATTTTTTCAAAAAATTACTATAACGTTAGAAAATAGTGCATAGAACAGAAAACTAATAAATCTAAAAATGAAACCCTGATTAATAGTCGAAATTATAATAAAATAAATATTTACTGTACCTTTTAAACTCTCAATGATGTCACGGTGCCACAATATCGGCTTTACTTCATAGACATGACGAGAAACGAAGTAGTTTTGCTAAATAGATTCTATCATGGTACTTAGCCGGTTGCACAGGTGCTTTCAATTTCAATCCTTTCAAGGTATACTTGACCGTTGTTCACGCCTCACCCTCACTAAAAAGTGAAGTCAGAAAGTCAAATAAAGTTGCTCCAAACGTATCATGAGCACGTCACCTCGGCCACTACTTAATCTATATCATTTCAACCGAAGATTCAAAAATCCCGGATTATTAGCAAGGATTATTAAGAAATTTTATTAATCAATCTTTTCAAGATAATTTACAACGGCAGGAAATGCGGTGATAACAATTAATAAAAATCATAAAAATGGAATACTGACAACTGACTACTCCAGGGGCGTATTTATCAAAAGTGGATGAGTGTATCTCGAGAACCTGAGAAAATCCTGACTGAGGAAACGAAAAGTCAGACATATATACAGGGTACCTTTGAAATATCGTAATTACATATGTGGTATATTTGATCTTTATATACTTCTTCAATGGATTTCTGTAAAAGTATCTTTCAAATCTACATATTTATTATTTTTGCAAACATTAGGCCTTGAACTCACGAGTTCAATAAAACTAAGAAAACACTTGTATCGACTTCTATAAGCAACAATAATAAATTTCCGGGGTTTGCCGAAACAAATAAACAATTTTTCTGCATACTGTGGAACCAGTTTTTACTTTTAATTTTACATTTAAATATAAATAAAAGTTGCAAGCGAAATTTTCTGAGTGCCTTATTTGTTCGTACGCACCTGATGCCTGGATAGCACGAGAATGTTAAGTGACCGTGCGCAGTACGCACTTCCGTTCTACTGTGCCGACCTCACAATACAGCGGGGAATTCAAAATAAAAAAACACTAGCATTTTCTTACTCAGGGTTAATTTTCTGAAAAATGTCGACTTACTTTTTGAAACAAGTTTTATTGTTGTTTGTAAGAAATTCCAATGTCAATGATCAATTATATATTAAGGCGCAAGTGCAAGACAATTTTTGAAGCATTTTTTAGCGTCCGTACATCGACGCTGTGGTCTTGCTTGTCATTCTTATATGGGTCTTTTAGCCCTTACTTTTTTAAATAAAAATGTAATCTGTCATCGAAAGTTGCTTCAAAATATATTAAAAATGATTTGTGAAAATATTTAAAACTCTACCTATATATTTTCTTACCACCCTACTACCTGTGAGTTAATATATCTTTCAACGACATCCAGTTTTGAGGTTAGGTTCGTTAAAGAAAAACGAACATTTTAACCGCATACGTGCATCATTTATGACAATGTACATCTTTTTCAAGATGATGTAATTGTGTAATAATAAAGACCATACAGACAGTGACAGACATCAATAAGCTGTACACACAGCAAGTTGTGTTTATAATCATGGAATAGGTGTATTTCCACCTGTCATCGTCGTAGTTAAATTATTTTGTAGTAAATGTCTAATTATTACTAGATCTCTTTTAGTTTTCGTAGTTTGTTTAATCTTATTATTTACTACACAATACTCTGAAACTCGGTTCTTCGCTTGACGTACAGATCGGAAGTTGTCACATCAAAAAGCAATACTGAAAAGAAATAATTTGATCATGGATAAGCATGCGATCAAAATTTACAACGAGGATGATTTTCAAAGGATTACAAAAGGCATCAAAGTTGCCCAGTGCATGAGTATAAGACCGACAGGTGAGTCGATTTTTTTCATAGGTTTTGTAGAATGAATAACAATTTTGTTGGTATATTTCTTTACGTTTTTGCTCACTATTACATCACTGATGACCTTGAAATCCAAAAGGGGTTATTAACTTCTGTTTACAAAAGTGTATTGTGACAGAATTAGGATAATATATCTTGTTGTAAAAGAATAACAACAGCAAGTTTATCGACATAATACGATTATTGGCGCAATATGGCCTTACATTATAATTTGAAATGCGAGCCGGAAAATTAATAAACGCACTTTTTGTAATTGCTTTCTCAGAAGACAGAGGAGGATTTGCAAGGACGCAAATTTTCCAATCTCATATTATTTGAAATTTATATATAATTCGACCACACCAAACGATTTATAAATTTTCAAAAAATTGTTTACTTTGTTTATATGAGGACAACTGTTTTACTATTTAGAATATGCTGCCGTCGAGCCTGGACAGCAGGAGTCCTTAATTAGGTACAAATTTATACCTAATGAGGACTAAAAAGAGGAATATAACATCTTTTAAATTTATTACTTAGTAATTTACAAATATATATAATATTTGAAATCTGCGAACTATAACGATTCCAATGATATGTTATTTTGTCCTAAAAAGTTTAAAATTAAAGAATAAATGTTCAAGTTTATGTGAGTTTTATAGAAAATTTTTCAATATATTTGACCTAAGTCAACTGCAGTAGTTTCAATTTATTGGTGCAATATTTTACTTAACTTGGGGAAATTCCGGAAGCTAAAATATGGCCAGATTTGAAAACTTATTAACTAACATAATAAATTTCGTTTGTTTCTCAAACAAACGCATCTCTTAAAATTATCCATAAATAATTTTACACTCCCAGTGCGAAAGTATGAATAGTCTATTTCCTAGCCTTTTTAGGGAAATAATTAACAAACCAAAATTTTGTTTATTGCTTAACCAATCGCATTGTTCAAAATTATCCCTTTAATAATATGCTTTCAAAGGTTTGTTTTTGTTTTATGCAAAAAATGAATAAAGCAAATGAAAATTATACATAATATTTCCCACTATGTACAACTTTCCCGCCTGGGATACTATGATACATATTAGACAATTTTTTTATGAAACTTGATTTGAAATGCTATTTTAACACAGATAAAGCAGAATAAAAAGGACTTTTTAAAATATACATATTTCCAGTTACAAGTGCAGGAATATCACTCACAGTTACCAGTTCCTACAACTTAATACTAGAAGTACCAGGCTGGGTCAATTGACCCCTTTCGATTTTTAAAGTTTAGGTAAATCTCCGCAGCGGTTGCTTGCAGAGAGATGGTGTTTTGTGACTTTCAATTATTTATGAATAGGAGTATTTGACCATTTTTTCGAAAATTTTGGATGTGCACTTTAAAAACAATCGAGTTTTTATAGTCTGTTACCGGCAGGGGTCAATTGACACCAACATTGTTTTTGCTGGTATTTCATCACAAAACATTTAAGGTTTCGCAAAAAAAAATCGGCTTTTTTGGTGGAATAATGTTAAAAATGTAAATTTGTTTACAAATATTGTTCAAATAATTAACAGTTATTGTTAATTTGAAAAAATGACAGCAAGAAGTTATTAGCAAGACATTTTTGGTCGATTCTGCAAAAAAATGGAGCCTATTCATTGTGACATACGAAAACTGTGTATTTGTTTATAAAAATTGTTTAAATAATGCTGCTAAGCAGCAGATATTTATAAATAATCATAATAAGGCATACATTTCTCTCATATTCTATATAAGAACTGTGAATTTCAAAAAACTAATCATTGCGAATCACAAAAAATGGCCTTTGTTCATTAATTTGTTTAAAACATTATAAACAATTTTTTTCCTACTTTAACCTACTAAAAACTATTGCTAGATAGTAATTACACTGACTTAAGCTCTTCTTTAGTCAATTCGCAGATCTTACATAAGAACGTACATCTGAAAAGTTAGGATAAAAACGTGCGACGTCGGTAGGACTACGCTGGGGTAGGTGAGCATTTTCACTTCTTTGTTGTACTTTTTCGGGACTCACTACTCTTCTCCACTTATATTAACGATGTAATATGAATATAGCATATACTTCTATCGCTAACTTTTGACTGTAGGAACTGTTTAAAATCATGATTTGACACCCGACCCATGTATGGGTCAATTGACCCCTCGTGGTAACAAAAAGTGGCAGAAAATCCCGGTACTTCTAGTTTTAAGTTACGTTTGTCATTTAAAAGTGCTTCAGTGTATTTCATAAATTCTAATAATATTTTCAAGGATAATTTTGAGAAATTCTATTGTTTGAGAAATAAACGAAATTTATTATGTTAGTTAATATAAGTTATAAAATCTGGTTAAATTTTAGCTTCCGGAATTTTCCCAAATTAAGTAAAATATTGCACCAATGAATAAAAGCTACTGCAGTTGATTTTAGTATAATATACTGGCAAATTTTCCATAAAATTTCACATAAACTTCAACATTTATTCTTTCATCTTCAACTTTTTAAGTTAAATAACATATTGCTGAAATCGTTATAATTCGCAGATTTCGAATATTATATTTGTAAATTACCAAGTGCTAAATTGAAAATAAAGTATATTCTGTGTTTTAGTCCTCATTAGGTACAAAGGACTACCGCTGATCAGGCTCGACGGCAGCAGTTTCAGCAGGTAGCTTGTACGGAATTGAACATCGCCCACAATTTTAGCTGACATTGCACCTCAAACTAAAACAAAGTCGTTATTACGTTATGGGTGATTCCCAAAATGTTGACCACTTTAAGTTCCAGTCATTTTACACTTTTTCTTTGAATAATAAATATTTTATGAAATTACCTCAGTAAAGTACTTACCTCAGTAAAGTACTTATCTCAAAGCACAATGTATAAAGTTTCAAAATTTTTGATGTCTTCGTTTAGAAATTATAAATAAAAAATTATGACAAATTCACTGTCAGACACTTGTCCCAACCTATGCTTTAAAATTTAAACATTGCTAAATAATATTAACACAATTTGAAAATAATTGAGATTCACAGATATTACTTACATTGAGTTGAAAAAAATAAAAATGAAGAGTACAGTTTAACTTTCTAGAGTTGAGGATTTTTAAAATCACTTCAGATCACTTCAAAATCACGTCTCATAATTTTTTTGTCTGGTCACGCTGCATTGCTATTCTTCGATAAAACACGAAAATAATTATTCAGACTATACATAGCGTGGGCTGGAATGGTTAATTTGATACTTACGAAGGTTTTACTACAGTCGAAAATCGATTTATCATCGTTGATTCCAAGTAACAGTTAATAATGATTACTATATTAACTAATATTTTTCAATAGTATTTTGAAGCGCTGTAGTCAACGTCAAACAAATCGTGAAAAAAGTCATTTTCCTCATATTTTTAAATATTTTTTTATCTGTTCCACGTATATTAAAAAAAAAAACCTAGCTACGTGCAAAATTCATATCCACCACAAATGTATTCCTTGATCTCTTTGTTTTATATTTTCCTACATACAAAAACAATATTTTAGGCGGTTTGGACTTTTTTTTTAAATCTCATTGTCTAAAATGATCAATTTTGTGGCAATCACCCTTATAAATTTTCTTGATATATGGCAATGTTTGTATTGAAAACCGAGGATAAATTTTTCAACTCTTAAAATAGATTGAATCGTTGAATGCAGAGTTAAATAAAGAGTAATTAAACGAGGCCCGGATTGATTATGTGGGATTTCGGGGAAAATTCCGGTCCTTTTTTAAGCAGTCTGGGCTGTTTTACTGGCAGGATTGAGCCATCGTCTGATTCTCAACCATTTGTTTTTACCGTTATTCCCGGTACGATTTTCTATCCCACATCGACCCTGAATTAAATATTTACAATGGATGCAATTGTCAAGATAATTTTTTTACTGTTAAAAATTAAAATTCCTTTCAATCCAATTAGTTTTTTTCTATGTGTGGTCCCGCTAGCTTAACGTTAAGCTAGCATGACCACAGGTTTTTTCTAAAAATTGCGGAGCATTAAATTTGGCAATAGGGCATTAAGTCAGCCCTAATTTAGCCCTAAATTATTATACAAAGAAATATTTTCTAAGTGAATCGTCTAGTTACAAAACCGGCCATCTCCAAAAAATAAAATTGTTAGGAAAAGCTGATTTTCTGTCACACTTAGCCAGGATAAGATGGGAATCAAAACTCTTTGGTTGTTGAAGATATTAGGGTAGTATGTTTCAAAAAAAATTTTCCTATTTCTTGCTTGATTAGAAGGAACTTCTTCCACAAAGTTCTTTATCTTTAAGAATGTAGGTGAACATTATACGAAACGAGCAGCCATTTTCAGCATGGAGATTGGACCGGTCTTGCAGCAAGTCGTGATTTTCGAACGCATGAAAAACAGGGATTTGAGCGGTTTTTTCATGGTTTCTTCTTTTCACTTGATTAAAAAGTTCACATAGAACTCAAAAAACTAGAAAAACGCATTTCTCAAAATTCAGGAGTTGGCCGGTTTTGCAACTAGACGATTCAAGTATTTTTTTCTATGTGTGGTCGCTAGCATGACCACCGGTTTTTTTGTTTAAATTCAGAGCATCAAATTTGACAATAGGTCATTAAATTAGCCGTAAATGAGCCCTAAATTGCCTATAGGTTTTCAGTCAATTTTTGCGATGTGGTTCTGCCAGCTTAACGGACCTGATTTATGCAGAGGTTACATGAGTGCTGGGTCAATATGCACCCGGAATATGCTCATAAAACGCTTCAGTATTTAAGAGATCAAGTATTCTTTTTGCGCAAAATCGGATATGAAGCTCTTTATCAGGCAGAAAGTCTTGCTCGGGACGGACAAATTAGCTGAAGCTAATACTGCTCTCCCTGATTTGCTCCCCGAAGATTTTAATCTCTGGAATCTGAACTGTGTAGTTTATGAGAAGGCGGTCTCCCGGCTTAATGACAATAGAAGTAACGATACTTCAGTACGCCTGAGTAAGACTCGCGAGCGTATTGCACAGCTTCAGTTCAAAATTGGTACGGCGAGACGGCATGCATCAAATATTCAGTGCGTGCTTAGTTACATAACATCAAATCAAACATTCACTCCAAAAGTTATGGCACTTGCTCGAAACTTAAGGAAAGCAAATAACACGTTGAACAAGGTTGAACTTGTTGACCATCAAGCAGCACTGGACACAAAAAATAAGATTTCTTTCAACAGCGAAACAGTGCCTTGAACGGCGAGTAAAGTAGATTCAGGAAAATTCCACCTTTTCTACTCATACTTCTCGTCCACTCAATGAAATGCCACGTGCTGTTAAAAATGCGCCTAGTCGAGAAGAGATTCAAATCTTCTGGGAGCAAGTATATGGAGATACTTATCAGCTAAATGAAGACGCTTCAGAAATACACTACACTCCCGCTAACTGCAAGCTCCGTAAGTTCCACTGTAAGTCACTTCTCCGCCACACGTATTTTAACGCACACTCCATTGTCTCTCCCACTTAAGCAATTGCGAGCGGCTGCGAGTCTCTGCGCATGCCCCAAAGTGCGAGCTCCGACGCAGTGTGGTTATACGACGGAGCAGAGTGGGTGTACTCAATAAGTGCCGAATTCTTGGAATTATACTCCCCTACAGCCCCGTCAGACTGGCAGTTACCGCGAGTGTACTGTATCACTCTTTCGTAACTTTTGCCAAAGGCAAAGGTTACAAGGTCCAGAGGAAGAGTGTCCACTAATTACTACTGAAAAAGTGAAGAAAGTTATCGCTAGAACTAAAAACTTTTCAGCGCCAGGGCCAGATAAAATCAACAACTTTTGGTGGAAGAAGTTCACTTCTATGCATCAAAATATAGCTCGTAACTTTCCTAAGCGGAGCACAACCCACCATAAAAGGAGCAAGAGTGGATGACATACATGTTTCAGTTGCGTCGGGATTGGTTGCTTTAAGGAACCATGATCGTAGCTTCCAGAGCCCACAACTTCTCATAATAATAATATATTGACAAGTAACGATTTCGATTATTGTAATTTGAAATAATTATTTGTAAGCTGCGTTTTCAGCCGGCCGAAAATACTGTATTTGTGTAGCCCGGATTTGAAAGTGTGTACGTGTAGTCTGAAATCAATACGTGTGCACTTGAAAATTTATATTTTCCAAGAAGCATTTCCAGTTTTCTAAGCTAATATTAATGTTTATTTAAACTATTTATTTAGTATATAATTTATCAAAATTCCTGTTCATTTGTCGATACACTTGAAAAAAGAAAGTTTCTTGGCTTCTCCTTATAGTTCGAAATTGGAAGTATTTTATGTTCTTTGCTCTCGAGCTAAATTCTTTATAATAAATATAATAAGAAATTTTTTTTAGCCTCAGAATCAAAAATCCCATTGAATCTCTTGGATGATTTGGTGGTATCGGATTCTTTAAGCTGTTCCTTTTGCAACACCGTTTTTGAAGATCAGACGCAACAACGTCTACATTATAAGTTAGATTGGCATCGTTATAATCTCAAGCAACGATTACATGGTCTGAAATCAGTTACTGAAGATGGATTTAGTCTTATTGCTGACAAAGGTGTTTAATCTTGATTTAAGTCAGTGATGAACATTTTTCTTATACGTACTCTTATAATCTAAACATCTTACTTTTATTCAAATACTATGTATAGTTATCAATTTCTTTTATTCATATGAATTCCATTCATAGATGACGTGTCAAGTATATCTGGTTCTGAACAAGAATCTGAAAACGAAGACGATACTGGAACTTCTGAAACGGGAGGAAAAAGTACTCCTGTGCATTCCGGTACATCGGATAAGAAACAAGACACTCTTCTAGCGACGGCGTGTCGACACCCAAAAGTTTTCTTTGAGAACGATGATGGCAATATATTCAGCATTTATCGTTGTTTACTGCACAATAAGAAGGTATATAGTATTTTTAAAAGTTGTGTTTTCTTTTTCTTAGCCCAAAGAAATTAAAAAATGTTTAAAATTCAAAGTGGAGCGTCTCACGACGAGAACCTATTTGGCTCAGTGGTCAACTCTTGCGCCTCAAGTAGAAGGGCCAGGGTTCGATTCCTGAGCTGGTACCATATTTCAAAGATGTTTCTTGTGTATCTTACACTTCTAGAAAGTTTCTGAAATTTTATTTTAGGAAATTCCGGAAGTTGATAATGAGATGACAGCTCAAGCTCTGGAAAGCGGGAAAAAAGCAGCTTGGACTCTGATAATGCTCGGAGGAGGTCATTTTGCAGCAGCAGTATTTTTGGGTAAAGTTGAAAAAGTTTTCAATATTGAAGCACTGCATTTTTAAAAATACTTAGAAATTCTTACTTGAAACTTTTTTAACAATAGGTGGCGAGGCAGTTGTGCATAAGACTTTTCACAGTTATACTGTCCGAGCACGACAAGGATCTTCACAAAGCTCTCGAGATGTCCGGGCGGTCGGTTCTCGTCCAAAAAGTGCAGGAGCAAGCCTTCGTCGTTATAACGAAGCTGCCCTTTTACAAGTAAAGCAAAACACAAGTTCTTTTAAATCAGCCTGGAACCGATTTTGAAAAATTCCTATATTTAATTATGAAAAACTAAAAATTTGTTTCAGCACGTGCAAGATATACTGGATTCATGGTCAACGCACATTGCAAACTCTTCTTTAATTTTATTCAGAGCTGTTGGACCTTACAATAGAAGCGTTCTTTTTGGAGGGAAAAATCCCCCCCTTGACAAAAATGATCTAAGACTAAGAGCACTGCCTTTTCCTACTCGAAGGGCGACCTTCAGCGAAGTAAAACGCGTCTACGATATTTTAAACACAATGGAAATTTACGGTACTTCAATCATTTTCGATATTTAGTTTGTTCAGCATGGCAAATTCGTCAAAAATTTTTGCATGGTAGAATAGGTGGCCGAAAATTCTGGTAAAATACTTTTCAGAGTAAAAACTCCCGTAACTTGAAGATGCTTTCATTCAGAAAACTACTTTACCGGAACTATTTGCCAGCAGTTTCAACACCCTTAAGAGATTTGAATATCAATTTGCAGGATCAGCGGCGGATTTTACAAATAGTTTTCCTATATCACCGCGTCAACCCTTGAGAAAAAAGACATGGAAAGTTGTCACTGTGGATGAAGAAACTAAGAAGGAAAGTGTGACGAAAAATGACGACAGTAGTGTAAGCAGCGTAAGCAGTCCTGAAGATAATAGAAAAAAAGAATCCCCAAATCCTGTTCCTGAAAGACAGGCCCGCAGTTCTCGGATGCAAATTGACAGGGCGAAACCGAGGAAAAGTCCACGACGTCCTCTGCCTGGTGAGAAAACAATTAGGTATTTTCACTTCAACCATCAGCTAACTTCACTTTGTTGAATGATGAGGGGGAAAACAATGGACCGTATGCATGGGATACGGTCCATTTTTGCCCTATTTTTTCATTACCTTCGTAAAAACTAATTGTTTCTATACAAGTGTATTCGAAAAATAGTTTCTATTTTCTAAGAACTGTTTAATGAAATAATAAAATGATATTTATTATTCATTACGAAGATATTATAAAAATAAAGTTTAGTCCCATGCATTTGGTCTTTTGTTTTCCCTCAACATTCAACGAAGTGAAGATAGCTGGTGGTTGAAGTGAAAATGCCTAATACTTATAGACCCACATTAGAGGGCGCGCTTTCGCAGCTTAAAAAAACATATAAACTACAGCCAAATGAACCCTTTTTATATAAACGTATTTGATTTTCAGATATAGTTGCCAGATTAGCTCGCTCTTCATCGGAGTCTGAGTACGATGGTCAAGAAACGTCAGCTGACAACATTTTAAATTTTTCTTTGACTGCGGAGGACTTTGAAATTGATTTTAAGGAAAACTTGCAGGAATTCGAAGATACTGTGCCAAGATACTTGAAGAATAAGAAAATACGCCCCCAAAAGAGGAAAACCAAAAAAGAGCGCAGCGAAGGTAAGTTCAAAGTCATTGATTTCAAATATCAAAATATTAAAACGTTTTTTAAATTTTGTCTCAGAATCTGTACTCAGCAATCTACTAATGTCAACTAAATTGAAATTATGGTCGGCATTCAAATCGGGAGACTTTGAAACTTTGACCTGTGCGTTAAAAGTTTTATTGAATGAAGTGCAAAATTGTGAAGAAGAAAATGAAGAAGGAAATAAGGAGATTGATAAGTCTCCAGTTCTTCGTAAAGGTGACGTGAAGAAAATGGTGAATGATCCTGACGAAGATGGAAATACGATGCTGCACATGGCAGCGATAAATGGATATCGAGATACCGTATGGTAAGAACTCGATACGTTTTCAATGGAGATGTGCACACATCCAGTAATTATTAAGATATCTGTTATTTTAGGATTTTATTGGACATTGGATCTGATCCTTGTAAAAAAAATAAAAAGTTCCAAACCCCATACGTAAGTGCAAATGATAAAGAAACCAGGAATACATTCAGGAGGTTCATGGGCACGAATCCCGGCAAATTTAATTACAATAAGGTAAACGACTTGAGTTTAATTAGTTAAAAAATTTTTATAACTTATTAAGGTAGTGGCCACTGGATCGGAAAAGCTTGGAACTTTTTTAGATCGAGAAAAAGCCTCTACAAGAAAGTTAATTTATTTCTTGACCGAGATTTAAAATTTTTTAAATTTCAGTAGCACTTCCAATTTTAAAGACTAATTGTGAAATCGTTTAATTTCCATTAAATATTGGACAGTTTAAAACTAAAAATCTAAATAATTCCACGATTTTCAATGTAAAACCTTCAATATTGTTTAATTGAAAAAAATCTGCCCACTTTGCGGGCACATTCCCATTGTGCGACAAAAATTTGAAATTTTGATTTTTCAGAAAATTCAAAAAGTTGTTATGAAAATATTGTAGGGTGTTCAAAAAGCACCGTTTTTCTCCTCTTGACTTTTTTCATATCGTGTGTTTTTTGACTTCAAATATTCATTTTCGTTTGTTTTTTGGAATTTTGAAAATGCTATTACTCCGGTAATTTTTATTTTATTAGAAAAAGTCATTGGAATATTTTTTTCGTCTTTTTGAGTGCTACTAATAACCGTACATAGAATTTTGAAATCTTCAAAAAAATGGTCTCAAACATTTTCAAAATGTGCTCACTGCTTGAATTTTCATCCAAAACACCTGGTTAACGAACTCGGTCTCAAAACGTGGAGATGTTATGAAAACCGACAAAGTCAAATTTTACATAAAACCATTACATTCTCGTTAGAATTAGAATGTAAAAATCGTTAGAAGTTGTAGAAGAAAATTTAATTGGAAGTGTATTGAATAACGGTAGACGGACAAATTCGACGTTTTTTTGGTTTTAAATTTAAATCGCTCAAATTTGCAGAATTAAAAATGTAAACCTTTTAATATTTTGATTCTTTATATTTCAAAATGATCAAAATCGAATAATTTCAGATTAAAATGTTTAAAATTGAATAGTTTTACATTAGCAGCGCTTTAAATTAAACAACGCTGAGATTAAACGTTAATATACTATTCCTAATTAAAATCCGTTATCGTTCATTCATTTTGAATTAAAAGACGTTTGAAATTAGAAAATTTAAGTTTGATTCTTTATTTTGGATAATTTTAAAGTACCAGTATGTGAAATGAAGTAATTCTGAAAGGAATCTTTCAATAATAAAACATTTTATTTCCAATTGTAAGGAACAGTTTTAATTAGAAAGCGTTCAAGTTAGAACAGTTTTTTTAAATCAAAAATTCAATATTTTATTATGCAAATTCAAATTGTTCTAAATTGTAACCGGCTGCATTCGGAAGTTTTTATTTCGTGCAGTCTTCCTCTCCTTTGGCCTAACCTTTCAATCGATCAATTTTCTACCATTTCAAATTGAAAGTCTTTATAGTTGAATAATTTAGAATGTTTCTTTCATTCTATCGATAGTAACATTTTTCTTTTTTTTTTTTTCATTTAATGTTTGTCTAATTTTGACTCGAGTTTTAAAGGCTTTGATTTCGTATAAAATCTAACATTTGAGTTCGAAAGTGTTCAATGTTGAATATTTAGTTTTCAGTTTTAAACACTGCAAATTTGAAATTGTTTTGCATTAGATTTACCAACTTTCAAATTATTTTTTGAATACTTCAAACTATAAATTGGTTAGTATTGAAGATTCAAATTTGAAAAGCAAAATAATCGGGAACAATGTTGAAAACCGATAATTGATCGGAAAAATAATTTTTCTGCCTCAAGTCTCAAATTCCGGGGCCGCTTAACAACGATATTGAGTCGGAGGAATTGGAGAAGAAGAAGCAGCAGAAGAAGCTTAAGCGGGAAAGAAAGAAGGAGAAAAGGCAGGAGTTCGAAATGAAAAAACAAGAGGAAGCAATGAAACAAGATTTTCTCAACCTTAGTGATAGAGAAAAGGTAACTCTCGAAATTTTAAATAGGCCTACATACTTTAATCGATGTGTGGATGCTTATAAATATTTGTCTGCAGAGGGCTGTAGCAGCTGAGAGGCGAATGTTGCAGCAGCAGCAAGGCAATAAATGTCTGCTACGTTGCTTCCAGTGTGGGACTGATATAAATCAACAAGTGGCTTTCGAATGTAATGCCAATCAATTCTGTTCCATGCCTTGTCTCAAGGAACATCGTCTACATCACAAGTTCATTGCATAATTGAAATCATAAACTTGCGGAATAGATATGGATATTAGAAACCGGATATTGATGTACCTGCTTCAAAAGTTGGACGTTGATTGCAGTCTTTTTTTAAAAAAGAAACATGCAAAAGTTTTATGTTGTTCCAGAGGCTCTTTGGTCTTTGTCTTTTTGATTGTTAATGTAGATCGAGTTTGGCAACGAGCTTGAAAATAAGACGATATCAGAATGGTGCATTTATTCGCTCTTCAAAAGAAATCGTCTGACTTTTAGGTATGAAAAACTTACCACAAAATTAACATATAACGTATTAAATATAATTTTATGAAATAGCATGTATTTCTTGTATATAATAATAAATTTTGTACCCAAAATAAGTAAAATCTTGAAGAAAATAAGTCAAAATGATTCTACCTCTCGCGATTGACAAAATTAACGATTTATTTCATCTATGTGATTGCAGTGATAGACAAATCACTTTATAATATTAAAGACAGTGAACGATAGTTATGTGACATATAATACAGATTTTACACCACATTTATTCCCAGCTTTGCGTTGGCCTATTTTCCTAGGCCCAATTGACAAGCGAACCGATTTCAAATTACCGAGATGTTTAAATGGAGGTGGAAGGCTCTGAGTCTGTGTCCGTGTCACCGTCACTACGTCGCGGGTTGTTGAATCCAAAAGTACTGCTGCCAGTCCAGTTTGCAGCAGCTGTTGTAACTATTTCACATACTGTTGAGGTATTTTCAAAGTTATCCGCCGTTTCCAGTCTGATGTAAGGTGCATTCTTAACAATTCTCGTAACGTTCATCTTCGATTCAACGGTCTTTGTCACCTTCGGATTTCGCGAGGGTACGTTCGAAGTTCTCAGCCATTGTGGACTCAGTTTCGTACTATCAACAGAGACGTTTTCGTCAGATCGACTAGATTTCGAAGAAGGAGAATGCTTCCCTTTCTTCGATGAGGTACTCGTATCGCCATCAAGGTACTTTTTCATCCACTTTGGTGGATCACTGCCGTAGGCGTGCGTCTTTTTCAAGTACTTTGGACTGCACAAAATCAACGGATTTTCAGTCTCGATCACGGTTGTAATCACTCGCTCGTTCTCATCGAAATTGCTCTCCAAGTATTTCTTTTTTGGCAGCGATACTTTGTTGACTTTAACCAATCCTGTTGTAGATCGACCCCCTTCAAACTTGGTTTCCGTTTCGTAAGTATAAGCATAATGACGTTGGATGTGAACTGGTTCCTCCTTTACTGCATTCTCATTCTTCAGCGTATTTTCTCTCCTTAGTATAATATTATCTTTCTTATCTGCATTCTCCTTTCTGCCTATATTCTCTTTCATTCCTTGAATAAGTTTTTTCCCTAAACTTTCCTTCTTTCCCGAAATATCGCTACTCCTCCGTCTTTCTTCAATTTCTAGATCCATGGAATGTTCTTCAGGCTCGTCAACCGACATTCTTGAAAGAATATTCTTATCGCATACCTTGCTAAGTGCAAGGGAGAGAGAATTGTGTCTCGCAGTGCAGGTAGTGATGCTGTGTCTTTGCTTCAGAATTGGCGGGTCCAAAAGTCTGCGAAGACTTGCACTTCTAATTTCTGGAACTGAGAGCCTTTCCCTCGTCGAAAGTTTCGGTGTGATAACCAACGGTGGAGAGATAGCCAGCAACGGAGGAGCTTTTTGAGTCGGTAGAGATCTTTCGGACGGAGGGAAGATTGGAGTCGTGGTGGCTATCAAAACGCTTTCGAGTCCCTCGACTGTAGGACTCTTCTCCTTGACATTCTGTACAGCTCCGAGTAACTTTTGACTTGGGTTTTCAACCGGCGAGCTGGCGATAGGCAGGAGGTTTGAACGGCGTCTGCCTGTCTGAGGATTCAATTGGCTGTCGAGGCTAAACCTCTGCTTCGGCGTTCCAGCGATAGCTCTCAAATCGTTTTGTGTCTCCAACTCGGGAATGGAGAATCTGTCGCGGTTAAATTTGACCAGGTAGTTAGACCAGTCTTTGTGAGCTCGGTACCTAGCCACGGATCCAAAGTCCAACTGGGATAGTCGATCTCTTTTTGAAGGGAGCTGCAGGGTTCCTTGAGGTGAAGAAGAAAGTCCAGGGAATCGTTTTTGTTTTGCAAAGGTTGGTGAACGAAGGAAAGATACTAGGTCTCGTCCTGCGACTTCAAGAGTTGGTTGTGAGAGTCTCTGCTGGGAAAAACTAACAGGATAATAGTCACCAGTAACCAGAGTCGGTTGCGAAAGTCTTTCTCTTCTTCCACCTCGCAGCAGATTACCACGAGAGACTCTGGAGAAGTTGGGACTCTGGCCCAAGGTATCGCGACCGGTTTCTTTAGAGGTGACCCTTTCTTCTTCCTGTAAACTGGAAAATGACAGGCGGGCACCAACGGCGCAGTCCAGAGCTGACGAGAAGCTGCTGGGGTATAAGGCTGGTTGAGACATTCGAAATCGTCGATCTGCTTTTCGATTATCGGTGTAAGGACCGAGGAAACTAGATAAATTAGGTTGAGAGTAGCGGCTCCGACCGCCAGGCGATCGAGAGACTGATTGCTGGCTTGTAGTGTCGGAGCGAGTGATTTCTAGACATGATGAATCATGAGTTTCTACCCCGAGGTGTGTCCGAGGATTTTCAGGCAAGGGATGAAGATCAGGATGGGAGAGACGAGTCATTCCCCTCCTTCCGGTGCCTTGGTACTTTCGTAGGTGGTCGTTCAGGTTGGGCTGGGAAAGGCGGATGCAAGGATTTGGAGGTAGAGGTCTTGGTCTATTCAAGTACCAAAGATCCCGTCGGGAGTATGGCTCGCATCAAAGAGTGCCTTCCTCTCGAAGACGACGCATGAAAACTGGCCGCACGTCCTCAAAAAATGTTGGTAGATCCAATTCGGCAGCTCGGGCGATGCCTCCGTCCTTACAGACCAACCAGTAAGTGTCCATTGAACCTTTACCCTTAAACAAATTCCATACAAAAAATTATTCAGGATTTTAAATTTGATTGATAGGTATCTTTTTATTAAAGGGATTATTTAAAATTATAATAGGTATAAGAAGCAGTGTTTACTTTTACGTCTACGAGTCCGCGGTGCTCGATTCTAAATCCACCAACTGCGTCTAATGCTTTTTTCATCTCCAGACTGATGTGAATCCGAAGAGCTGAAACAGACAAATTCAGTTTTTAAAGAGGATTATCGTGTGAGGGGCTTCATTTTGAATATTAATCCAAATTTACATTTAGGTTTTATTTTTTATAATAATCTAAATCCTCCATGTCGAGGGGAATAGCAATCTTAATAACCCCTAAAAATACTGCGCAGCCGTAGCTTTAATAGAAAACTACTTCGCGCTCCTTAAATATTAATTGCAAACCCATCCATGTAGGAACCTTCATAACAACCCACCCTAATAGCACGGAACGTTTCTGGGTTCCCGGGACGTGTAAAATATCGGCCGCTTGGGAACACGTTCCAAACATAAATTAACGTTATTGTTATTATTATCAATAAGTAACGTGTAAACCGTAAGTGATAGGTCAAAATCGATGTCAATTTATGATACGGATATCATATTATAGTGTAGTATATGCGGTACTCAAAACTCAAAAGCGACATCCATTCTTACCTATCTCTTACGATTTACGAGATAATTGTTGTTAAAAATAACAATAATGGAAGGTTTCCCTCAGGTCCCAGTGGAATGTTCCAGGAACGTTCCTAAGGGCCGGCCATTTTACACGTTCCGGGAACGTTCCGTGCTATTAGAGCATGATAAGAACCGATATAGATTCCCATCCTGTATTGATATTCCTATCTCGGATCGCAATTTGAGACAGGAATTCAAAAAAGGATCCCATATGGGTTCCCTCCGCAAAAGGACTTATAGAACCATATAGAAAAAAATCTGCCCGCCTCGCGGGCACATTCTCATCGCGCGCTTCGCGCGCAGCTCGCAAGTTTGAGCGCGCCTAGGGTGCGCGACTGTTAGATCTCGCGCTCGATCATATATTTATCTCGCGCTTCGCGCTCGATTATGTATTCACCTCGCGCTACGCGCTCGGGCGTATTTACATCGCGCTTTACGCTCAATTCCTCTAGATCTTTGAACTTCGTGTTCGACTTCGATGAAAAGAAAAAGTTTATTTCCAAATATTAGAAAATTATCAAAACCTCTACATATGAAGTGATTCTTAAATTTGTTTTTATTTTAGACTGAAAAGGAAATTTATTTACTCAAGGTTCTATCGACCTTAAGGAACACATTCTCATCCAGATACTCGCGCTTCGCGCTCGATATTTGATTTCAAATTCATTTGAACCTTGCGTTCCACGCTCGGTTCTGTGCACCATATAATAGAAACAAAAAAGTTTGAGCGCACTTACGGCGCGCGATTTGGGCGTCGCGCTTCGCGATTTGTATTTGATTTCAAATCAAGAATAATTATATAAATTAGGCGACAAATTTTGTTAGTTAAAATGTTATTTTAGATTTTAGTTTTTTCATTAGTTTTTTCAATGTTATTTTCACGAATAAAATAAAAACTACGCATCCTATCGAAACATGATGGATAACAAATTTGTACCTCTTCTTTGAATGAACAAATGTTGTGTCCGTCATGTTTTTCGTAGCTTGTGTTATTCGTCTAAAAATTTATTTTTTCTATTTTCAATGCTGTTTTTTATGAATAAAACAAAAACTACGCGTCATATCAAAAAGTGAATAATAACAAATTTGTAGATCTTTTTTAGGTGCATAATTTTGGTCCAGTCATCTTTTGTCGTATCTTGCATAGTTTCACAGAAAAATTGAATTTTTGATTTCTCATTATTTTGTTGTGCGATCAGAATTTAAATTTTTTATTTTTTGAAAAATTCAAAAAGTTGTTATGAAAATATTGTAAAGTGTTCAAAAATCAACGTTTTTCTTCTCTTGACTCCATATAGAGATATCCATATAGACCCCTGGGTCTATATGGATCTATACGGAATTATTAACAGTCACTGAGCTGGTTTGTATGAGTTTCTGGTGGTATGCTTACTTGATTTGAGGGAATGCCTTATTGGTCCCCATAGACCCTAGGGTCCATATGGGTCTTTACGGAATTACCATTAGCAGCTGATGTGGTTTTTTATGGGTTTATGGTGGTATTTTCACTTTGTTTTGGGGAGTGCCTCATAGGCCCTTATAGACCCCTGGGTTTAGATGGATCTATACGGAATTTCTAACAGCCGTTGAGCTGGTATCTATGAGTTTCTGGTGGTATTTTCACTTGATTCGAAGGAATAGCTTATTGGTCCTCATAGACCCTGGGGTCTCTATGGATCTATACGGAATATACATATAGAACCTGTTAGAATTACTGTTTGGAATTCCATATAGAATACATTTTTGTAAATTTGTATAGAGGTCGGGACATAGCAAGATGTCTTTAAAATCCTGTAAGAAATCTCCATATAGAAACTAGTAGAATTTCTGTTCAAAATTCCATTGAGATTACATATTGGTAAAATCCATATAGATCCGTATAGAGGTCGGGACATAGCGAGATGTCTTTAAAATCCTGTAAGAAATCTCCATATAGAAACTAGTAGAATTTCTGTTTGGAATTCCATATAGATTACGACTTGGTAACATCCATATAGATCCGTATAGAGGTCGGGAAATAGCCATTTCAAGTTCTGTTTGGAATTCCGTATAGAATACAATATTCCAACATCCATATAGATCCGTACAGATTTTCTATATGGCTAAATCTCCCTAAGCGGCACTACCACTTGAAACCACCAGAAACTTATAGAAATTATATATGGATCTATAGAATATTTGAAGGAGAACATAGGTTCCAATGTAGTTTACTATGTAGGCTTTTTCAGTAGGGATTCCTCAGCACAAAAACCCTCCAGATACGAAGTTTCACAAAAATTGATCGAGTTTAGTTTTGTTCAATTTTGAGTCGCCATATTGGATCAGCCATTTTGGATTTCCAAATTTTTACTACAGATTCGTATTCTGCGACTTAAAAAACTTTAGGACACCAGGTTTGACGAAAATCAAAATTCATTTTTATCTTGCCCCCTCCCCAGGGCACATTTCCTTGAACACAGCATGCCGCTCAAGGGGTTAATTTTTAATTTCAAACGCTTCAAATTTAGTATTGTTCCGCATTATAAATTCGTTCGTCGTGTGAAATTTAATTCGAAACAGAGAAAACTGTTAATGTGAATGAATCACCTTCTCCTGTGGATTCCATTCGACTTGCTGTATTAACAGTGTCGCCAAATAAACAGTATCGTGGCATTTTAGTTCCCACAATGCCTGCGACGACTGGTCCCGTGTGAGCTCCACTTCGTATTTGGAGGCGCTCACCTGGTCGCTTCGGAACTTGAAATACCGAAGAGGCTGCTAGTAAATCCAGAGCCATCGTTGCGATTTCAGAAACGTGCTTATCACCTTTAACAGAATTTTCAAATATTTTTACAAACGTAGTGTATACGGATACGTACCGAATCCATTTCAAATCAGGCAGGTTCTACACTTGAAGTTGCAGAATCTCTCGGGGACAAAATATGTTGTTTTTTAGAGGAAATTGGGCGATACGTATTTTTGCGATTTGTGAAAAAAAAATTGTTTACAGAGTTGTGCGTATTTGAATTTTTGGCTTTGTTTTTCAAAAAAACCCCAATTTTTTCTTTAAACTCGTATAACTTGCCAATACAAGAAATTTATTGACTGAAAAGTTTTTGTCTTCAATATATTTAAATATATTTCACATTTATCCAGCATTTATGATATATTGTACCATTTCCGAGAAAAATGAAAAAATTCAATTTTCATAAACAAAAAATTGTCTTCATTCCTGGCTTATGGAAATATCCGCCATTTTTGTTGAATATTAATCCAGGTAGTATTTATTTATTTTTTAAACTGAGATTCAGGTAAAGTTTTTATACATTGTTGAAAAATATCTGGATAAATGTGAAATATATTTAAATATATTGATGACAAAAACTTTTCAGTCAAAAAATTTCTTGTATTGGCATTAATTTTGTAACTTAAATTGTTTCAGCAAAAAATTCCAAAATTCGAATTGATGATAAAAAATGTTCTGATGTTAAAAATTGTTCAGCCCACGTAAAACAAACATGCAGTTTTCCTCATATTTTTACTATTTACATATTTTTAATATTTAACAAAAATGGTAGGTATTTCCATAAGCCAGGAATGAAGACAATTTTTTGTTTATAAAAATTGAATTTTTTCATTTTTCTCGGAAATGATACAAGACATCATAAATGCGTAAGAGAACTTTTTGTAGAACTTTTTTAAATGTGCAAACTATTTTCTCAACAATTTTTTGTGTCTGTTGTTTTCAAGAAAAATGCAAAAATTCGATTTTATGAAAAAAATTCTCCTGCCCACAAAAGTTATTTAGCCCGCATTAAACTCACAACGTATTTTCCCTATGATAGTACAAATTCAAAAAAAAAAAAAAATTGGCAAAAAATATAAGTGTGGGTTTTTTGAGAAAATCGACTTTTAACATTTTCAGAAAAACTGCCGCCATTTGGTTAAGTTTAAAGATTTTTTTAATTTCCTCGCGGATTTCGAAAGAAGGCGATAAACTCTACAAAATTTTTTTTTCTCAAATCGCAAAAATACGTATCGCCTTATTTCCTCTAAAAACAACCTATTTTGTCCCCGAGAGATTCTGCAACTTGAAGTGTAGAACCTGCCTGATTTGAAATAGATTCGGTCTACGGCATTTTTGTCGTATTTTAATTTTGTACGTAGTGTATACAGATACGGCATTTTTTGCCGTATTTTAATTTTGTAGTACGGCATTTTAGTGACTGGTCACAATGATAAACAATTCTGTAGTGTGTACTGTTCTTGATTATATGGCACTTTGTGTGTATTTATAACTTAATATTCCTCATTTTATGATAAAATAGTAAAATATTGTACTATTTTTCCAAATTAGCAAAAAATATGATCGGAACAGAAAGTTCTTTATTGACACAAAAATTTGCCGGACTAGAAACTTCGAATACGGCAAAATTTGCCGGAGCTTAATACTCGACCTTCTTACAAAATCAATAAATCTGAATTGAACTAAAATCACTGAACAATTATTAACACGAAACAGTAGTTCTCATATCATAGGACACATACAATAATTTGAAATAAACAATAAAAAGTAAATTGATATTAAATATTTCATTACTTTTTTATTACCTTGAAATTCAAGAACATAAATAAAAAACTCACCGTTCCTGACTGGCAAGCCTGAGGCAACCATATAGGAGTCTCCTATTGTTTCCACTTTATAAACATCGTAGCACTCAATTCGTGCGTCAAAGAGTTTATAAATTGAGTTGAGAAATGTTACAACCTAGAAAAAGACGAGGAGTATTTAAAAATCTGATATTAACTGATATTTGAAAAAACTAAAATTAGAATTATTTTTGGAATTTAAAGAAGTTTAGAAAATTTAAAAAATGTGTTCATCCTTGGCTCATAATATATCTTTAAAGAAAACGGACTCAACTAAGAATATCTTTCCGATTGCTTTTTCCTATAATGCTTGGTAAATTCCTAAGAATGATTAATTATGTAAACAATTTTCAAAAACATATGAAGAGTTTGCATATTTTGAATTTTTCGAACTCTTTCCTGCGATATTTTGCAAATTTAATCCTTATTGATTATTTAAATGATTTCCATAAACAAATTTAGAGCTTGACCATTTGTTAACAAATGGACTTTTGGCTATTATTCACCGAATAGGCTTTTGGCTATCTTTCAACAAATAGGCTCAACTTTTTTACAGAATTAACTAAGAATATCTTCCCGATGACTTTTTTGTATGATGCTTTGCAAATTTCTAAGAATTATTAATTATTTCAAAGAATTAAGAGTTTGGCGATTTTTCAACCAATGAACTCAATTTGTTCACGGAATTACAAAGAATGTATTTCCAATAACTCTTTTCTGCTACACTTTGCGCATTTACAATAACTGTTAATTATTTAAACAATGTCCATAAACATATTGACTCTTTCTATGAATCTTTTCTATGTTTCTTTGCAAATTCACAAGAAGTATTAATTATTTATACAATGTCGTCATCAAAATTAAGAGTTTGGCCATTTTTTAACGAATGGGCTTAATTTGTTTATGGAATTACCAACAATGTATTTCCAATAACTCTTTTCTACGAGAATTTGCAAATTTACAATTATTATTAATTATTTGAAAAATTTTTATTAACATATTTATAGTTTGGCTGTTTTTCAAGGAATAAGCACAATTTGTTTATGGAGTCAACTAAGTATGTTTCTCCGATGACTCTTTTCTATGTTGCTTTGTAAATTTACAAGAATTATTAATTATTTGAACAATTTCCATTATAAAATTTATAGTTTGGCTATTTTTCAATGAATAGGCTCAAGTTTTTCCAGTATTACCATGGATATATATTCACAATAACTCTTTTCTACGAGAGTTTGAAAATTTACAATACTTATTAATTATTTAAACAATTGTTATGAACATATTCAGAGTTTAGCTATTTTTCAAGGAATAGGCACAATTTATTTACGGAGTCAATTAAGAATCTCTTAACGATGACACTTTTCTATCTTTCTTTGTACATTCAAAAGATTTATGAATCTTTAAAACAATTTCGATTAAAAAATTAAGAATTTGGCAATTTTTAAACGAATGGGCTCAATTTGTTTACGGAATTATCAAGGATGTTTTTCCAGTAACTCTCTTCTACGAGACTTTGCAAATTTAAAATACTTTTAATTATTTAAACCATTTTCATAAAAATGTTGAGAGTTTGGCTATTTGAATAGGCACAATTTGTTTATGGAGTCAACTAAGAATCTCTTTCCGATGACTCTTTTATATGTTACTTTATAAATTTACAAGATTTATTCATTATTAAAACCAATTCTATTACAAAATTGAGAGTTTGGCCATTTTTAAATGAATGGGCTCAATTTGTTTACGGAATTACCAAGGATGTATTTCCCATAGCTCTTTTCTACGAGACTTTGAAAATTAACATTACTTATTAATTATGTGAACAATTTTTATAAACATTCAGAATTAGGCTGTTTTTCAAGGAACAGACACAATTTGTTTACGGAGTCAACTGAAAATGTTTTTCCGAAGACACTTTTCTATGTTACTTTGTACATTCAAAACATTTATTAATCTTTCAAACAATTTCGATTGAAAACTTAAGACATTGGCCTTTTGGAAACGAATGGATTCAATTTGTTCACGGATTTACCAACGATGTATTTCCAATAACTCTTTTCTACGAGACTTTGCAAATTTAAAATACTTATTAATTATTTAAACCATTGTTATAAACATACTGAGAGTTTGGCTACTTTTCAATGAATAGGCTCAATTTTTTATAAAATTAACTAAAAATATCTTTCCGATCACGTTTTTTCTATTATTCTCTGCAAATTTCCAAGATTTATTAAATATTTAAACAATTTTAATAAACACATCAAGAGTGTGGCTATTTGTGTGACGAGAGTGTACGCGTTTTTTGTGGATCTTAAAGGCGCGTTTCCGTCGGTGGATAGGGGGAGGTTGTGGGAAGCGATGGAGGATAGGGGAGTAGAGAGAGGCTTAATTGAGAGCGTAAGGGAGATATATGAAGAGACCAAAGACAAGGTAAGAGGAGGGGAGGGGATTTCAGAGGGATTCTGGATGGATAGGGGGTTGAGGCAAGGGTGTCCACTTAGCCCAACGCTTTTTGCGATTTTAATTGCGGATATGGAAAGCAAGCTGGAGGCCGGGGTGGTAGGAGGAGTCAGGATAGGAGGGGTTAGAATTTGGTCACTAGCGTATGCAGATGACATAGTGTTGCTGGCAAATAGCGAGGAGGCCTTAAAGGAGATGATGAAGAGGTTGAGAAGATACCTGGATAAGAAGGGGTTAGAGCTGAATGCGGAAAAGTCCAAGGTTATGGTGTTCAGAAAAGGAGGGCGAAGGGATAAGGGAGGAGAGTGGAAGTGGGAGGGAAAGGAGGTGCAGGAGGTGAAAGAGTTTGTGTACTTGGGCTTCGTGTTTCGGAGGAATGGGGGAGTGGATGGTCACATAAAAGAGAGAGTGAGGAGGGCAAATGTGGTGATGAGGCAGGTGTGAGGGTTGGGAAAGAAGCTATTCGCAAATGATTTTGGACGGAGGATGAAATTGTTTGATTCGCTAGTGATGAGTGTTCTATTGTAGGGAGTAGAGGTATGGGGGTGGAAGGAAAGTGAAGAGGTAAATAGAACGCAGGAGAGGTATGTAAAGTGGACCCTGGGGTTGGCAAGGAACACGCCCAAGTATATTGTCAGGAGGGTGACGGGGAGAACGAGTGTAGGGATTCTAGCAGGGAGCAGAGCGTGTAAATATGAGGAGAAATTTTTGGAAGAGGGGAGAAGTAGGCTGGTTAGGGAGTGTTGGTGGGAGAAGGAGAACAGGAGAGGGGGTGGGAAGATGGAGGCGGAGAGGGAAAGGTATTTTAGAATGAATGGACTGCAGATGGATGAAGTGAGAAGGATGCAAGAGGAAGGAAGGTTTATGACTTGGTTAAGCAAAACGGCATGGAGAGAGAGAAGACAGAAGGGGAAGAGAGAATAAGAGAGTTAAGGTATAACGGGAACTATATGTGGATTATGCCAAGGGCAAGAGCGCAATATTTATGTGAGAAAGGAGAGAAAGGAAGCATGGAGGGTTTCAATAGGTTCTGGCTCTCTCGAGAGAAAAGGATGTGTGAGAAGGGGGAGGCAAGAGTGGAGCACTGGTTAGAGGAGTGCGTGGAGGTGGAAAGAAGTGAGATAATCATGGAGGTATTGTTGCATTAAAAGGGGGAAACAAGGGCAGTAGCATGGGTGAAGGGAGTCTTGGGTAAGATGGAGATGAAGGGAAGGAAGGAGGAAGAGGAATGGAGACGGAAAGATTGTAAATAGGAGAGAAGGTAGATATAAGGAAGATGTAAATATTGTAAATAGTAGATAAGTAGTAGGTATTCGAGCGAAAACAGAGGTTGGCAAGCGAGGCAATGCGGAAAAGTAGGGACATGCGAGCGAGGCGAGGAAGGCAAGGCGATAAGAGCGTGCTGCGTAGAGATAAGGAATGGATGGATGTTAGTTTTTAAGGGTTAGTTTTAAGAAAATTCTGTAAAAATGGAAGTGTAAGCAAGTCAATTTTTTAAGGCCAGCAGGCTGAAAAATAAACGTTTATCTACTAATGGGCCCAAGTGGGGAACTACACATAACAATTTTGTGAGGCTCTTCGCTTGGGGTGATCGCTAGAGAGATTGATCAGCATCCTGGGTCAGAGCAGTCTTGCGGAACGAACGTGTCATTTAAATAAATGAATCGGCGAATGTTGAAGGGGCAGTAGTCCAAGAAAGCTTATTTTTGAAAAACGAAAAAAACGGTCAAAAAATTGGCACCTGTGTTGCCAATATTTTCGGTCCTTATAGCATGACTCCTTATAGCAACGGTCCTTATAGCATGAAACGATGCGGCTGCCCATATAGAACCCGAAAATGCAAAAAAACGAAAATCGATAAAAATGGACAACTGCCCCTTTAACATTCACCGATTCAAGTAACACGAGAATTATAGATCAATCTAAAAAATCTACAACCCCTACCTCACATTACTCCTTTACTCACAACTTTCTTGAAAATACGTTTTTTTTTGGTTTAAAATTATTTTTTTTTAAACTAAAAATTGAACTATTCTGTTTTGGATTGAAAATGTATCTTTTTCGGTTTGAAAATTCAATTATTTGGTAGACTATGTATGGCATTGTTTGAAAATTCACCTATTTGAGAATTCATTTATTTTGTTGCAAAATCCTCTTTTTTTGGTAGAAAATGAATCTTCTAGATTGAAAATTCAACTATTTGTTTAAAAATGTATGTATTTTGTTGATAGCTCGTCTTTTTAGTAGGAAATGAACATTTTGGTTAACCATTGAATTATTTGATTGCAAATGTAACTATTTTATAAAAAGCTCCTCTTTTTGGATTGAAAATTTATTACTTTGGATGAAATTTTTGTTCTTCATGTCTGAAAAATCTTCCCTAATTGAAAATCAAACTCTTTTAGAAAAACTGACTTTTTGATTTGAAAATTCACCTCTTTGGGTCCAAATTTAACCTTTTTTATTGAAATGTAATTCTTCTCTTGGTTAAAATATCAACTACTATACATATTACATTTTTTGTTGAGAATTCATCTATTTGGTTAAGATTCAACTAGTTGGCTGAAAGATGAATTCTTGTTAATTCATAAGAAACAGTAATATTTTATCAACCCCCCTCCTATCCAAATCGTCTTACGTTCTTTTTGGATTACCCCTAAGTAAATTGATAGCAAAAATTTAGACGGTAAAAACTACGTAAGATTGGGGAATACAAAATTTACATAAAAAATATTAATTTACCTAATTAAAAATAAATTTATTAAAATTTAAAAATATCGTTAAAATGTGCGGATCCTCACAAAGGGGGTACGTCGTTGAAAATTTCAGACAAAACTTAAGCATGGAGTGCCTGCCTGAATTGAAATGAATTTGGTCGAAACGAATTATTTATGTTCACAAAAATCAGTAAGTCCTGTAACTTGGTAATTACTTAAAAATTGACCTTAAAAATTCAGAGTTTAATGAAATAATGCTTGACTCCTGTATTGGAGAAATAATCAAATTACTCTCCTCTTGAGCATTCTTTCATGTACGTACTTCCAAAGGTGTATTTTCTGCGGCAATTTCCGTGAAACCGACTATATCACTAAAGTATACTGTAACTGCTTCGTAGTACTCGGCTGGGACCTGCAAAATAGGTCGGTTTAATTTTCAATTTAACTCGACCACTAAAGTTCTGAGATAATTAAGTTAATTCAGTCTGAGATGGACGGGAAGACTCTTAAAGTAGAACAAAACATTGAAATCGTTCGAGTTCTACTTTAATATTTAAAAAAAATGCAAAGTACTGTGCAGATACCTGTTGTGTTTGCTTTAATTGTTGAGCAACACTCGGTGGTAACATCTGAAATAAAAGCGTGTCGCTCTTTCTTTTTTCTCGTTTTAGTTCACGTGCCTTCTGAGCCAAGTTGGCAGCATACATCTGTTAAAAAAAGCTATATTACTCTATTTGAGGATATGCATTTTGAATGAATTAAGATTTTTTTTAATATTAGAAATATCAATTCTGACCTGAATGGTACCAACTGCATTTCGCATTAGGAATATTATAATTGGAGAGACAACTAGGACCAAAACGACTATAGCAATGCCGGCTACTTCATTATTGCTCGCATCCTGCAGATTCGCGTTAACGTATTCTCTATTAAATTAAAAGAAATTTTCATTTTTTTAAGCATTAAAAAATGGTGTTACTTTTAAGTTAGTGTGAGATGAAGAATTTTGAAATAAATAATCAATTTTTAGAAAAAAGAGTTATCCAGTAGAAGTTAATATTTTAGTAATTAGTAAGTAGTCCAGGGAATAACTGTGGATTTTATAAATTGTTTCTCGGAGACAAAACTTTCAGGATATCGACTATTTGCCGCCTCTCATCTCATGGATGCGATGCAGAGGTCCAACCCTTTTGAATAATTAACTACTACATATATGTATGTAGTATCAACTTTGTACTCTGATAGCCAATCACATCACTTCCGGATCGTACCTTATCATGCGACGCAATTCTCGCTGAAGTTTACGAAGTTCGTCGATATATGTGGCCATCGAATCAAAATAATCAATGGCATGGTCGACACTCGGCTCCCGCTTCCGATTCTTCAGGATCTCCTCACGTCTGAGAATCACAGTTCATTTAGAACATTTTAGAAAATAGTTATTAAAAAACGTAATTTTCTTATTGTTTCTGCATTTTACGACAATAACTAGTAATAATTGTCAAGTTTTTTGGTTTAGTAGGACCATATGTGGGCATTGAAACTTTTTAAACATAATTTCTTATTGTTTGATGTTAATCATTCTCTTTTTTTCATTTGTCTTTATTATACGATCTTTAGTCAAAAATTTGAAGTAGAATGGTTTGAAGAGGACTTCTATGAATTTCAGTGTCAATAGTATAAATTAAGTTTAATTTAAATTAAGGGTATGTGATAGTAAATTAAAGTGGAATCGAAGTGAATTAAGAGTACGAAATTAAAAATGCATTCCGAAAAATTCAACGGCAATTTTTCTCAGTTTTGCAGTCATTTCGATAAAATTTTAATTAATTTGAATTAATTTAGAGTGAATTGAAGTAAATTCGTTGAAAATATCACTGAATTCAAAGTCAACTTGACTAAATTCTTGAATTCAAGTCGAAAACTCAAATTTAGTTAATTTAACCCGGAATGCAATTGAATTTAATCAGTGGGTTTTATAGTCAAAATAAATGAATTTGACTAAAATCAAGATCACCTAATTACGCTGAATTCAAAATGATTTCAAGCTCAATTCATTTTACTGAATTCCAAGATAATTCAAGAGAATGTTGCACAACTCAGAGTGAATTAAAGTAAATTGAGCTAAATTATAAGCAAATTCGGGGAAAACTAACTGAACTCTCAGTGTATTCGATAGAAATTTCACTTAATTAATAGTAAATTACAACCAAATTTCACTGACTTCAAAGTGAATTTCGAGGAAATTTCCTTGAATTCAAAATAAATTCCAAGGAAATTTCGCTAAATTCAAAATGAATTTCACTGAGTTTAAAGTGAATGTTATGAAAATATATCTGAATTCTAGGGAATTTAACAGAATTCAACGGAAGTCAGAGTGAATTTAACTGCATTTAAATCGAATTGAAGGGAATTTTAGTATTTCACCTCATTTTGAATGATTTCTAATCAGGAAATGACATTCAAAGTCAATTCCAAGAAATTTTAACTTAATGCAAAGTCTAATCAATCGAGTTTCAAGAAAATTGTAGTGAATTCGTATGAACTTGAAGGAAATTGACAAGGTGAATTATTTATTTATATTTATTTATTAATTAGTGAATCAATAGTAAATTCCAAAGAATTAAGCAAAAATCAAAGTGATTTCAATAAGGTAATTTTACAAATTTTAAAGTGAATTTATCTGAATGAACGGTGAATTTAAAGTGAGTTTCATTGAATAGATAATATGAATTTCAATGAATTCAGAGTAAACTTGACTGAATTTAAAGTGAATTACAGTGAAATTAACTGAACTTGAAGCAAATGTTTTTTTCTTAAAGCAAAAGTTTCAAGAAATTTCAACTGGATTTAAGATTTCAAGGTGAATTCAAACCAAAGTTTCTAAGGAAACTGAAGTGACGTTTGAACATTTTACAATATAATAATCAATAGTAAATTCTAGTGAAATTAACTGAAATCAATGCGAACTCAAGGAAATTTAAATTAATTGAAAGTGAATTGAAGTGAAGTTCACAAAATGCAAAATGATTGGACGTGAATTCAAATTAATGTTCCAAGAAGTTGATGTGAATTAATAATGAATTCTTGTGAATAGAAAACGAAAATTTTTGCTTGTTTAGAGTAATTTCACTGAATTCAAAGTGGATTCAAGCGAATTTAACGGAATTCAAAATGAAAATAAGGGAATGTATGTGGATTCAGTGTTATAACTGAATTAAAGTCAATTTTAATTAATTTCAATGAACCCTGAGTAAATTTTACTGAATTCGAAATGAACAGAATTGAATTCATCTGATATCAAAATAAATTTCACTTAACTGAAAGTGAATTTGAGCGAATTCCAGCATCATAGGCAATTAATTACACCAAATTTCACTGAAATTGAATTGAAATAAATCAACGCAAATTCAAGTAAAATAAATTAAAATATATTTACATTTTAGTTCAATAATTGAAGGGCGGCAGTACAGAAATAGATAACCAACTTTTTCCAAAAATGAGTTCATGGCATAAAAAATTCTTGAAAAATAAAAAACACTATGTAATAAAAAGATTTGTTCAAATTCTCATTTTTTTTCAATCCTGAAAATATTTTTGTGTAATAATCTTTTTTTAATATCCTTTCACCGAAAAATCGTTTTTTTTTTGCGATACCTTCACACATTTTAATTTTCTTGGAACAAAGATATTTTGTTTGTATCCAAAAATTTTTGTTTGTATTTAGCTTCCTCATATCGCGGGATTAGGTTTTTAATTTTATGAAAAATTGAACATTCGATTTTTAATCGCTACATTGAACCAACTTCAAAACTTGTGAAATTGTAACCTCAAAATTCTTGGACGATTTACTCTTAATTGTCTAACATTTTTTAGATAAAAACATTTTTACTCTCATTCAGATACTCAATATCTTTAGTGTAAGTTTGTATTTTATATTTAAACTGAAGATTACATTTTTCATCGCGATCCGTAGCAGAGTCTGCTTTAATTTGTGGTCAGTGTCACATTGAGATTGGCAACTTCCACATCTATTTCTTCCAAACTGGATAACTTTTTCTAATCAAACTTTTTTGGCCACAATTTCGCAACACATCTGCTCGGGTGTGGACTTTTTCTTCATCTTAAACTGCTAATTTGGATTTTTTTCTTTCCTGAAAAATTACGATTTTATTGGTTATCTAGTTCTGTACTGCCGCCCTTCAATTGTTAACAAAGTTTATGTGGCCGTTCAAAAACTACGTCACGCTATTTTGTATACTTTTGTTTGTCCCCCCCCCCCCCCCCTCTCCCTCTTCTTCGTCACAGATCATCACAGGAAGCTTGAACCCCCAGGGTGACATCACAAATACGAACAACCCTCAACCCTTTAAAGTCATTTTTTTTTCTTCGAGTTCATTTCATAAACGCCTCATTTCATGCTAACTCTCGAAACAGGAGAAATAGGGTGATTTCCCACGAAAATACGGGGATAATGAGGAATACATTCTTTTAAATAAAATTAATGTATAGGTACCACTTTCATGTCAACAAAATAGTTGAATTTTCATCAAAAATGATTCATTTTCTACCAGAAGAGATGAATTTTCAATAAAAGAGTTGAGTTTTTAAGAACTTTCAAGCAAAAGAGATAATTTTTAAGCCAAACAATTGATTATTTAACCTTCAGAAACGAATTTTCAGCCAAGTGATCAAATTTTCAAATTGTGATGCCGCCAGGCGACAAAATTCCGAGGAACGAGACGGGACGAGACGAGACATACCAGCTGTCTTGGTATTCCTCGTCTCGTTTCGCCTCGTCTCTTTTTTTCTCGTCTCGTGGCGTCCTTCCTCGTTTCTCGCCTCGGCTTTTCCGAGGAATGCGACAGATATGCGCTAGCAGAACGGACAGCTCGCGAGAGCGTTCCTTTCCCACTCTGACGCACTAATGCTAATTAGCGTTCTTTAATGAATAGTTGAAGTCGAAATCCGATTACATATTATACTTGTTTGTCCATTAATCATTAATTTGATATCAAACACGACTATGTTACGATTCTTCCGAAGATTTAATTTCACTCTATTTGTATTTTTTTTCTTAATAATTTATTTTGCCAATTATAACAACAGAATATATGAAACAGAAATGGGAAAATATAGGTATATTTTTAGGTCATTTATAGTTTAAAGAATTTAACACATATTAAAATATTTAAAATGTCTGTGAAATCCTTGAAATATTGGGAAATGTTTGTGAATTCCTTGAACTCTTTTAAAGTATGCAAAATCCATGTAAAATCTTTTGGAATCTTTCAAAATTTTGGCTAAATCTTTGAAATCTTTCTAAAAATTTTTGAAATTTTCTGAAAAGGTTAAGAATTCTTTGAAATACTTGTGAAATATTTTTCAAATCTTTTGTATTAATTTGAAAATATTATAATATTTGAAATGTTTGTGAAATCCTTAAAATATTTGAAAATCTTGATAAATTCCTGGAAGCCTTTTCAAGAATGCAAAATCTATGTGAAAACTTTTGGAATCTTTTGAAATTTTGAAATATTAATTAATATCTTGCGGTTGGGCGAAGTGGAATTAAAAGAAAAATTTTTTATCGCAGTTTTGGAAAAATCGTAAATGTTATTTTTGTTTCTTAATCTGCCTAATATGCCTAATTTTCACAATTTGTTCAATTTTGTTTAAGTTTATGTGGGGGAGATTAATTTTTGTATAATCACAGGAAAATGAAAAAAGTCTGGAAGCTCTGTACATAATTTTTTTCAGCATTGAAAAACTTTTTCATGTTTAAAATGTACTTCCAAAAACTTGGAGAAGAGATCAGAGTGGCAAAAGAACGCTCCCGCGAGCTGTCCGCTACACTAACGCACATCTGTCGCATTCCTCGGAAAAACCGAGGCGAGAACGAGAAAGGACGAGACGGGCTCGGTATTTCTCGTCTCGGACGGTAACACTATTTTCAAACAAGAAAGAATTAACTTCAATCACAAACAGTTTCATGTTTAACCAAATACAGTTGAATCTTCAAGCGAAAAAGACGCATTGTCTATAAGACAACTGAATTTTCAACTAAGAAAAAATGAATTTTCAACAGAGCCATTGGATTTTCGAACTAAAAGATGACTTTTCAATAAAATAGTTGAATTTTCAACATAACAATTACATTTTCAACAAAATAGTAAAATTTTAACTACAAAGACATGAAAAGATGAACTGTCAACAAAATAGTTGAATTTTCAACAAGAACAAAATTAATTATCTAACAAAAAGTTGCACTGACAACCAAATAGTTTAACTTTTTAGTAAAAGGGATGAACTTTTAACAAAATAGTTGAATTTTCAACCAAATAGTTTAATTTTGAAGACAAAGGCGAATTTTTTAGAGGACAGTTGAATTTTCAATCCAAAAAGACGATTGCTCGATCAAATTTTTGAATTTTCACACCGAAAAGGTGAATCCTGTGGAAAACAGTTGAATTTTCTATCCAAAAATATGAGTTTTCGAAAAAAGGTTAATTCTTAATAAAGCAGGTGAATATTTAGGACAAATAAATCAATTTTAAACTAAAAACGATTTATTTTAAACACAATACACTGGAACCTGGATTTAAGCACGGTTCCGCTTCTGGCTCCGTGCACACTCAGAGCAAACTGGCGTAACGTGGTGCAGTTATCCAGGTCGGCCGTTAGGGTTCAGCGCTTTATTGCTATGCTCAAGCTATGCTACTGTTTTTCACGCATCACTGAGCACGGCACATCCCCTAGCGGGCCCACTCAACGGAAACCACCGCGTGGTATCAGTTGTCGGAACGCACAAATCCAATTTACTGAAATCCGGGTTCAAGTGTAGTTACATTTCAAGAAGATTAATTTTCTACCAATAAAAGGTGAACTTACAACAAAATAAATAAACTTCCAACCAAATTGTTAAATTTTCAACTAAAAACTTACAATTTTCAACCAAAATAAAATAGTTCATTAATTTACAGGAAATTAGTTTAACTTTCAATCAGATAGTCAAATTTTCAATTCAGAAGATTAGTTTCTACAAAGAAAGATGAATTTATAACAAAATATGTCGATTTTCTACCAAATTGTTGTATTTTCAACTATAAATGATCAATCTTCAACCAATGATTTTATTAGTTCAGTTTTCGCTCATTTAAGCGTTAAAATAAAAAAGGGGGAGATTCTTGAAAACAGGGAAAAAATAGGATTTTTTTTTCAAAGGCTTAAAGTTCCTTTACTCGTAAAATAAAATCACACATTTTCATTTTTGCAAGCATTTCAAAAAATTTTTATTCACATTTATAAATTGCGTGTACTATTATTGCTCCGTGGTTCCAGGTGTGATGTCACATTTTGTGTACCCCCCCCCCCCCCCTCCCAACCTCCTGGCAGTTTGACGTAATTTTTGGACGGTTCCTATGAGAACTTCCTCCAAAAAAGGAACTGGCTCAAAATTATCAATTTAAATTTACTTTTTTTCCAAATACAGAATCAGGGTCTTCTAATTTCTCACAGGATGATAAGAACTCCTACCTAGATTTAATAAGTCCATAATTGGTCATGGTACGAGTGAGATCACTGTAAAATTGTTTGAGGCCCGGTACGTAGGTGAGAGATCCGTTAAGAAGGTCCCGACCAATTGAATCGTGTCGGATGTAGCTTACATAATTTTCATCTCCGAGGGTTCCTCGACCAAAGTAATTGATTCCATAAACCGAAGCGATCCCAAGGCTCTCGATGCTGCGTAACAAATTCTTAAATGCGATGAGATACCTGAAAGAAATTTTTGCTGAGAAATGTCTCCAAGAAGAAATGACAGAACATCAAAAAAAGTTATTTTTAATTGATTTAATCAATTCTTATTGTGATAAGCTAAATAAACTTTCTTGATTCAGTAGGTATTTATAGATCAATTTCTATCATGCTCGAGGGTTTAGTCTCTTCTTTTTGTTAGGTGCACGTACTAGACACTGCGACCTTTTGAGCGTAAGCTTTTCAGATGAGTGGACACTCCATTCCCTTCATATTGCCTCTCCCTTTTGTAGATGAATCTTATATTGAATTTTCTTTTTAATTTTTAAAGCAAGAATTTCTAAAAATACATTTTCACTTGTTTTAACTCAGGAATTAAAAATATGTGTGATACATTAATAAATGTCTATGGAGAAGAAATTAATTACCTCCAGACACCGCTATTATCAGTCTCTTTTATTTGATTGGTTAAGTGATCCAACATTGCTGCGTTCACGCTCGTGTACCAAGCCATCACTTCTGCTATACTTTTTTCCTCTGAACTTATCCTTCTTCTGAAATGAAAGAATATTTTCAAAGGACCCCGCACCAAATGTACAGAAAGTGACTTTTTGTCAAATTGTCTAATGTATATTGTTTCTGTAATTTCGAACATACAGATAAATAATTCAAAAGAAGATTAGAAGAAAAATAGACAGTTTTCACTCAAATAATTGCCAAACTTTCAATTTTATATGCACTTCACTAGACAAATTCTTCTATTATTGAAATGTTATTCTCTTAAAAACTTGTTGTTAGATTTGGCTAAATATCTCACATTTTGTCGATTTGACCCATTAAAACAAAAGTTTTGTACCCACAGGCTTGGCAGATTCCCTACTTTGTGTATACAGGATGTTTGGGGTTTTAACGTCTCTTAAAAATTTAAGCAAGGAAACCAACAATTTCAAGCAACCAAAACCAAAAAAAAATTTTTCATTAAACCATTGCAGTGATAAATAACTTTAAAATACGTGCAGAAAGCGTCCCTTACCAGAAAAAGTGTTTGAATTTATTTTAAGGGTGATTTTAACAACCGTTAAACATTCGCAGAGGAAAATCGAAATTAAAAAAACCGCAAAACTTTTATTTATTTCAGTATTGGGGTTGGAAATCAATCCACAATAATGTTTAAGTGTTGTTTTAACATTCTTGAAATATTCAAACAAGGAAATCGATATTTACTTACAAGAAAAATCATAGGAGATTTGTTTATTATACTGTTGGGATCGGAAAGCAATTCAAAATGAACGTGGGAAACATACACTAGCAGGGAAAATCATTGAAATTATTTTGAGGATTGTTTTTAATATCCCATAAATATTCAAACAAGAAAATAGATATTTCCTAACAACTAAAGTCACATGAGATTTTTTATTATACTATTGGTATCGGAAATCACTTTACAATAACGTGGAAAACATACTCTAGCAGTGAAAGTAGTTTAAAATAGAACCTTCAAAAAAATTGAAGGGCATGTTTCAATTATGGCCATATTTAACCGTACTTAACGTTAAAAGAATCCTTAAAATAAACTAAAATACCTTATCTGCCAGGATATGTACCTCACATTTATTTTAAATTGACTTGCAACACCAAAAATAGCAATTTGGGGCAAATGTCGATTTTCATGTTTTAATGTTTGAGGGATGTTAGAACAAACCTTAAATTAAATTCGAATACTTTTTCTGGTAAGGACGCATCCTGTGCTTGTTTGAAAGTTATTTTTCGCCCTAATAATTCAATAAAAAAATCTCCCTTGTCTTTGGCTCCTAGGATATATCGGTTTCCTTGCTCAAATGTTTAGAGGATGTAAAAACAACCTCCAAACATCCTGCATACGCAAAACCTACAAAATGTGAAGTTTTTAGCCAAATCTAACAAAAAACTTTTGAACAGGATAAAATTTCAACAACAGACGATTATTTCTATTGAAATACATGTAAAAATTGAAAGCCCGGCCATAATTTAAGTAAAATCTGTCTATTTTTCTTATAATTTTCTATATTGAATTATTTATTTGCACGTTCGAGATTACGAAAGGAAGATAATTATACATTTTGACAAAAACTCAATTTTTATAAATTTGGTACGTGCTCTTTCAATACAGAAATATTTTATTGTTTTGTCAGCAAGTAAAATTTGGAAAGTGGGATAGTAATAATAATTCCTACTGTTTACAGTTGGATCGTGAAAGAATTATCATTATAAACTCAATTCTTATTAAATTTTGAGAGAAACCTTTATTATCTTTGAAAAGGAAATGTTTTGAAAACGAAAATTATAGAATGCCCTTTTCTATTTTTAATCAAATTACATAGTTAATTGAAGAGAAACCGTTTACTGAAGAGGGTTGCATACAAAATTACATTAGCGACTAAATTCCATACGTGACGATATAATACCATGTGACGACAATAACATTATGACGAAATTATTAACGTAACTACCTATCAAAGGTAATAGGGGTTGATGTCTAAAAATATTGTTGGATGGTCCAAATGTGCGATCGAGCGCTCATGTGTGACAACCTGTCAAGCCTGGAAATGCGAACGCTTTCATATACATACATTATATTCAACATATACACCAACACATTGCTTATAAATGTTCCGAGAATATTTTTAATGTGCGACGTATCATCAGGGTGTTTCTTTGAGCGAGTTTATTACGCCCCGTTGTGTACTCGTATACAAAACGATCAATTTCGACCGTTTACGTTTTAAAGATCCATTATGTCGTTTACATCAGTTTCCGTTTTCCCCTAATGTAATAAACTGACCAATGCCATTTCAAATCAGGCAAAGAGGTCCAATAGGGTGGTCCAGAAAAATGCTTTATTTTCAAAGTGAAAAAGCTCCTCGGTTTTTTCAAAATGTAAGTCAAATAATGAAGTTTGACCCATAGAAGAACTCGATTAGATGATTCTAAGTGATAGCTCAAACATGTTTAAGTTGAAAACATCAAAAGTTGAAAAAATTATCTTCATCATTTAATGATTTTTTTATTCGTAACAACAAAGGAATACAAAATTATTTGGACTACCATTTAGGACATTTGTTCGAAATATAAGAAAAAAATTGCATTTTTTGAAATTTTAATGGCTGTAGGCTAAAAAAATGATTGAAAGTTCAACAAAATTTTAAAATGCAAAGAAAGTTAGCCCAAAAAAACATTAATTTTTATATTGATAAAAAAATCGGTATTTTCTGCCCCTTACAGGTAGAAAAAAATTGGAAAACTTTTCTTAACTATATTTTTAAGATCTAGTGGATATTTAAGAAGTTTCCTGCAAAAATCAAGTTAATCAATAAAACCATTTTCTCACTAACACCATTATAAATTCAGAAAAATGCATTTCCTAGCGCCAAAAGCTGTTTTTCTGGGAACATATCATCTCACATCTGCGGCATCCCTTACGAAAAGATATGACAGGGAAAAAATGACACACCTGTCATTTTTTTTCTGTCATTTTTTCGCGACCACAAGAAAATGACAGGGAAACGACAGGCAAAATGACATGAAAACGACAGGCAAAACGACAGCCGAAAATGACTGGCCCTAATAGGCCATAATTTATTATAATATCGTGTAACATTATAAATCATTGACGACTTGCAGACTTATTCGTAAGCCATTTGAACTTTCCTGTAAAGCTTAAAAAATCATTAGCAAAAGAAAACTATTATGGAAATTTTCATGATGAAACACCTCTTTGATTGGTTCACTTTTTTTTAGATGCGCATGGCGAGACCATTCTTTGTTGGATCATGAAATTAGGAGCACGCATTGAACTTCTTGAGGGATGAAGAAAGTTGAAAATAATCTGAAATTGTTGCCCGTGGTACTTAGCAACATGCCACAGAAAGGTGTTTCATCATGAAAATTCCCATAATAATTTTCTTTTGCTAATGATTTTTTGAGCATTACAGGAAAGTTCAAATAAGTCTGCAAGTCGTCGATAATTACAATGTTCCACAATATTATTATAAATTATGGCCAATTAGGGCCAGCCATTTTCGGCTGTCATTTACTGTCATTTTGCCTGTCGTTTCCCTGTCATTTTCTTGTGGCCGCGAAAAAATGACAGAAAAAAAATGACAGGGAAAAAATGACACACCTGTCATTTTTTCCCTGTCATATCTTTTCGTAAGGGATGTCACAACTGCGACATCTCTATCTAGCGCCTTCTCTTTCGCGCGGCATTTCTCACAGTGAAATTGACATATTTGCGGCATCTCTCATCGCACCCCTGTGACTGACCAAAGGAATAACGTTGGTTAAACCCCTAACCCTTTTCCAACGTCTCGTGGGGGGCGGTAAGGTACCCCTGTGACTGGTCACATAAATAATATTGGTCGAATCCCTTTCCACTAGTGATAGATGCCGCTAGGTAGAGATGCCGCAGATGAGACATGCCGCAGATGTGGGGCAATCATCTGGGAGTAACCCTGGCGATACTTATACCGGGGTTTCAGACCAAACGTAAAAACAAGTAGATTAACGGAAGCTGCTATGAAAACGGGATGATGGAAGGTTATCGGTGTCAAAGCAGGTAGACAAGCTACCCAACTTGCGATAACTGCAGAGCCAGGAGTGGTCGAAAGTCCCAAGAAGATCGACTGCAGGCATCACTATCGATTGGAGAGGATCAATATGAAGATCCTCTCAAAAACCAATGTCACAACCGTAGACAAAGCTCCGGATTTGTCTTCGGAAAAGGTGAAGGAGAGAACTGGAAATTGTAATGGGCACTAGATTTCTCTCTTCCATTCTGGATTTTGTCTGCTATCTTAAGCAGGCGTTCGACAGTGTAACGAACGGCTTTTTCCTTAATATAAGAACCTTGGGATTACAAGACGAAAGTTAGAGGATTAAGTAACAAGAGCGGGTCAGTCATTTATACTGGTTCCGTAGAAACACCTAGAGTAGCACTTTATGTCAGAGACGATATTAATTTCATTGGATTACCAAGGTTCTTTTCAGGAGACTTGGTGGCAATAAAAATTGAGCACCATTTAGGGGACAGGCGCTAACCTACGATGATTTTCTCAGCGTATCTACCATTTGACTGCCAGGACCCACCATCTGAGGAATGGCGAAATATGGTGGACTACTGCTGCGTTAAAGGCTGGCCATTGCTAATCGGATGTGTTGCTAAAAAACATCATTTGACTGGGGGCAGTAAGGGCACTAACCACATGGATGAGTATATATTTACCTGCGGTTTACCTGACGTTTGTAGCTGTAGGAAACCTAAAGCAACTGACTGGGATACTTATAGGGAGGATCTCAACAGTTTGCTGGATGCTACACTGAGGAGAATCAAGTCCATCAAGCAAATAGAATCTACTATCGATATCCTACAAAAAGGTAGGAAAAAAGCGTTTGAGGCAAATTGTCCTCTTCGTATTGATAAAACAGAAAGGGATACACCCCTGATGGAAGCCTAGACTGAAGGACCTGAAAAAAGATACTCGACGCCTTTTTAACAGGGCTAAAAAAGATGGGAATCGGAACTTGTACAGGGCAACTTTAACAGGGTATAATAATGACATACCAAATAAGGACTCATGGATGGTGTATTGTCAGGGAATGGAGAATATATACTTGACACTGCTAGACCTCAGAGAACCCTGCTGGGTAATTCATCATGTCAGCTGAAGGAATTAATATCGTGTTTGGTTAAAATGGCTGAGACGATTAATAAAATCCTTGAGCACATAATGAGAGTACACTTCCCGTGCTCGGAGTTATATTACATGAATGAGGGGGCGGCCCATGAGTCCTACCCCTCAGGAAGACCAAATTTTAGACACAATGGTCGGGAAGAAAAAAAAGTCTGCTTGAAACATTTAAGAAAAGTGAATGTGGCATGCTCTTTTTGGTACCTGGGAGTACTCAAAAATCACTAAGACAACATCTGAACAGATCCTGTTCGCAAGAAAATCACTTTTTTGTTCAGTCAAAAGTACCAATAATTGATTTTTTGAGAATATCTCCTCAGGGATGTATTTTATCACAAAATTTATTGTCATGTGATTTGTAAAGAATTAAATTACCTTTCGAACGAGTCCTATAACGTTAAAAAATATTCATTGGTTACCGAGACAGAGTGCATGTAAGTAGGCCATAAATACCAACAAGCGATTTACGGGAATATATCCTGAAGGAAATATTTTATCACTGAAGTACTTCTTATACAATTTGTAATATTTATAGACAAAGTCAGAAATGACAGCCGTGAGACACTTATAGAGGGTCGAGAGGCAAGTGATTGGTCGGTAATCACTAGGACTACCAGCATCTACCTTTTTGGGAATCATATACGTTACGCCCTCCGTCATAAAAGACAAATGAATTGAATTCATCAAGATGTTTTGAAGAGCTCCAGCAAGGATGGGGTACAGAACCTCCAGGCATTTGTACCAGAAGCTGTGCACCCCTTCCACACCAGGTGCTTTCCAGTTCCTAACCCTGCTTAACAAATATCTGGTCATTTCCTCGGTCCTATGTGGTTAATAATGACTTTGAGTCTTGCTTTCGCCATCTGCAAGTCCGCGATGAAAACATTTTTCGTCTGCCAAGAAAATCTTATAGTCATTCGTTCTCGTGCTCGCTCTCTTGAATCGTCGCAGTCGCGCTGACAGGATCATGAGTCTCTGTTTAGGATAATCAATCACTTTGACCAGGTTCGTAGATGGTCTTGAAATGATGTTATGTGAATGCAGGATCTCCACCACATGACGCGTCAGTCTCTAAGACCGATTGCCCTTTCGACATTGGTACAATCGTCCCAGTTTTGCTCCTATTTTACTAATTTCGCCTTGAAGTTAAAACTTCCATGGAGTGTCTGACATTTTTCTTGGGGCATAGTTGTTATCATTCCGCACTCTACGATTTATGCTTATCATCCTCGTTTACGCTCTCTGATTTTCGGCAGACCATTTCTTATACATGGTTCTTGATCTGCGAACTCTAGGATGGCATCAGTGAAGCACAACATGAGACGCAGACTTTCCTCATTGAGCTGTTCAATAAGTTTAACAGAAGCAGGGTCAGGTTCTGGCGGCTACATGTATAACGACTGTTGACCATGAGACAGTCGCCCCGCTACATCCCCAAATCCGGCACCCGCTCGTCCATAGCACGAAGAGACGATGTTGTTCGCCCCTGTCTGGTCCCCCTCGTGCTGTTGCCCGAAAGTATTTGTATTTGTTTTTATTCAAAAAGGTCCCTAGGGCTAAGTAGCTCTCTCAGGAACAGGATAATACAGGGTCATTACAAATTTGCAAAAGCACTGATCGGCAGAATACTTAATTAATCTTATAATCTAATCTATAAACTGAATAAAATAAATAGAGTCGACCTCATAATACGTATCAAATTAGGTATGAGATTAATGCGTAGTAATTAACATTAGGTGATTAATTTGTATCTCTTGTGCATGTTTAGGTAGGAATAAAGAGGGGAAAACTATGTGTAAAAGAAATACTTTGAAAAAGTTAATGAAAACAAAAGGAAATTCGAAGATGAAATGTTTAAAAACAAAATATGAGAGGTTATCAGTGAGTAATTTCTAGAGTTGGATTAGGAATATTGTACAAATATTTGAAAAAGAGATTTTTGAAATGATACAAGAAATGTGCACTTCTAATATCGTATGGTACTTTATTCCATAACCGGGCACCTCTTACTATAAATGATCTTTGAAGCTAACACGTTCTGTTAAAAGAAATCTTAAGAATTTTATGTTTTTTACGAAGCTTAGTCTGTGCTGGAAGGTCTCTGTCTACAAATTGAAATAGGTTGAATAGATACTCAGGAGCTTTGTTCTGAAAAAGAGTGTTAGCAAATTACCCAAAAAGAATTGTCTTCTCTTGACAACATTAAGTAGACCAGCCCTATGTCTGTATAGAGTTATGTGTTCGTATTTAGGCAACTTGCAGATAAAGCGGACGCAGGCGTTCAATGCACGCTCAAGTTTTAAATTAAAATCGTCGCACAAACCATCGTATACCAAACAACCGTAGTCAAAGTGGTGAAGGATTAAACTCTTAACCAAAAGTATCCGAGTAGAGGAAGGTAAAGAGTCCTTATTCCTATATAGATGCTGTAGAATACTGTATGTTCTTCTCGAGATGCTCTGGAACTATTCCTTCCAAGACAAGGTATGGTTGTGAAAATATCCCAGATCTTTAACTACTTCCAAAAAAGGGATAGCGAGATTCTCGATACGAAGTGGTGGAAAAGATGGCAAAGTTTCAAGTGACGGAGATGAAGTAGGTCCAACAACAATTGCCTGAGTTTTGCTCGGGTTAAGAGTAAGCCCATTTTTCCAGGCCCAGACATCTGATCACGTCTCCATTCATTTCTGACGTCCTCATAACCTTTTTCTGGCCTGCGCAGCCTGAAGTCGCTGGCGGAATTTATTCTCAACCTGAGGTCTTATTCGGTTGATAATTCTTCTATAGAGGAGGTAATCGTCTATTATTTGACGCCTTCGCTGTTTAAGGTCGTCTTCAGTTACTATTTCGTCATCCGGGAAATTCGCTACAAATTTTCGGCGAGAGAAGTTTTGGTCGCTCCCAAACCATGTTCGAATTGGCAGCGCACCAAGTACTCATTATGGTGGGTTTGAAAAATGATGTGCTGGCGTGGCATTCCTGTATAATGGCTCGGCTGGGGGCTCCCAACCAAAATATCCTCCGCAGACGCGGCTGATGTTCTGCTGCTTAAAATTTCTTGCCGATGTTCTAGCTGGACAGTAGCCCTTTCGAGTACCCCGGTGAGATCCGTCTGTCTATCATGCAGCTCACCACTACCGGTTTGAATCCCCCCCCCCCCCCCCCCCCCGATAATCATCGGGAAGCGGCCAACGACGATATAGGGGCGTTAACTTCTCCATGGATTGTAAGGGTTTTTGGTGCTCCTCTAAGTCCTTCTCCTCTTCGTTCTCTATCTGTCTGGCATCAGAAACCCTGTAAGTAGCGATGCGACAACCAACATAGCCGTCAAAGTCATTATAGGAAAGATGAAGCCCTAGCGCGACGCCAATCAATTATTATTATTATTATTATTATTATCGCAAGTCGACAGAACCATCTAAGTCCCATAGCACTGAGGTTATCCAATGCAACCTATTTCAATGTACGCTTGAATCTAGTCCTCTGTGATGAGGCTGGTTTCCGCCATAAAGCCGTTCATTGCCGCATAGTGTGTGTCTAGAAAATCATCTGGTTCACATAAATGATTTCCAAAATGCTTCACTCTGAGGCTTACAAGCACATCATAGTCGCAGAGGATGTGATATGCTTCTGTAAGTAGCAGTTGCCTGTGAGCATTTCAACCACTATTTTCCCCTGCTTTTTGTCCATGTTCAGGAGTCTTTTTCAGATTTTCCTAAACATGGTTATTTGACAAACTTTCCAGAGTGTATCATACCTTTAGCCACCCTTCAATACCTCGCGTGTTCCTCCAAAAGCTCCGCAGTATGGTTCAGGTCCGTGCAGGGCTTTTGTATACTCGTTTTTTGTAAGCATATCTGCTTTCTCGTTACCTTCAATGTTCTCATGTCCAGGATTCCAAATCAAGTTGATCCAGTTTTCACCGGATACTTTGAGAAGCTCTTGTAGGCAACTCCAGACTCAACGTGTTATCAGAGTGCATGCAAAGAATTTCATCCCCCAAAAATACACTCTTTACTAAATCATGCAGATCAAGGAAAGCAGTATTTCTATGACCTCCCTTAGGTCACGTCTGTCAACCTCCACTGCAGCCCTCTGCCTAATTAGAAGATGCAGCGGCCGTATAACTAAGATGGATTTCACTGCCGCTGTTGGGGTTGTTCTCATTAATCCAGTAAGGCCTTGAAAAAGACCCTTTGTAATCTCTCCAGCTGTTTATTGGAATTAACCAAACTGATTGTTGGTACCAAAAGATATGAAGCATAAGTTATAACGGGTCTAATGATTACCGTATATAACCATTAGACTACCTTGGGTTTGTGTATCCAAGTTCTTCCAATTGCGACTCTGCAAGCCCGAAAAGCTGCTTTGGCCTTTTTACTACCGCATCAACGTGAAGTTTCCGCTTAATTTGGGATCAAAAATGACGTTTCAATACTTAGCTGATGTGGAGAAGTCGACCTTCTTGGCATAGAACTTAGAGTTCACGAGATCAGGCAGTTTTCTGCATCTCGTGAAAAACAAAAGATCAGTTTTATCTGGGTTAGCAGAGAAGCCACGCCCGTTTCACCAATCCTCAACGATGTTGAGAGCATTTTGCATGAGTACGACTAAAGTTCCCTTGCGTTTTCATGTTATCTTTTTTTACATTCGCTCTCACGTTGCAACCGTGAAGCGAAGATTGGACAATCCTATCAAAGAGTGTAGAGCGCATGCACCTATGACCAGTGCTTCCTACATAAATGCATGATGTGCATTAATAGTGGATTTTCCTTCCTGTGAGGAAAACTGAATACTGCTAACGGGTTTATCCGGTAGGACTTTTTCCTTCATATGAAAATCGACTAAATTTTCTCATGTCTTCAATATGAAAAAAGTTAGGCTAATTGATCTGAATGATTTGGCCTCATAGCTTGAATGGATCGAAACGCTGGACGACCCACCGAATTTTTGATTGTGTTACTATCTGGCGTGCTATCATTAAGTCATCCCTATTGGACCTATATTCTGGGCCATCATTGGGGTATGATCTGAAAACTCCTTCCTCTGACAAGTACCAAAGTTCGGAACCAGGGAAGTTAAACTTGCATGAGGTGTTCGAGGATTTCTCTAGCCGTTTCTGTCATGTCACCTGTTGGCAAAACCAATTTCCTCAGTGGACATAAAATTGTTTGGAGTTTCGCAGTATCAGGTACATTTTGAATGTCCTAACAATAATATTAATAATAATGATAAATCTTTATTGAGTTCGTAACAAGAAGGATATGTACATGGCAGACAGAGTTAACATAAGAACCCAAAGGGCGAGGTACAGCTTAAAGCTGCTTTCAAACCTAACCCTCATAACCTCAATACACCCTCCATAAGTGTTTCCGCTCAAAATACCAATTTATAACAACAAATATAATATTTTTTGCACCTAAACAATCATGGGTTAACATTCTAGAAGGAATCAAAAGTATTCATGAATTATAAAAAAATGAATGAAAAAAATGAAAAAATGAAAAAATGAAAAAATGAATGAGTGGAAAACTGTCTGTGGACGTTTTTGTCCCAGTGCGATCGCGGAAGCAGTGAAATTACAGCGCGACCACGCAGGTTTAAATCTCGAAAAACGTTGATCCGAGCAAACGTGTTTTACACTGAAGTTGTCAATCTGTTTCTATAGAATGATTTTTTTTTTGAAAAAAAGAAAACGAAAAAAATTAATTTTTACACTACCGTCAGAAAGTTTGGGTACATTTCCTTCGGCTCCTTGTTAAAATAATTTCAACGTAGACTGATGCGTCGCGTAATTTTGTAAACTTTAAAATGATTCTACTTACAAAGTCGTAGATTCAGTTTCTGCACAGATATTCGTCTTCGAAGTGGAGTACGATTTTTTGTTATAAACATTTTTCAATAAATTTCGACAGATCGAATAATAGTTAATTAATTAGTCGTATTTTAATAATCGGTCTCAGAATTATTAATGATTTGATTTGTTGACATCTGACCTTGGAAGTGAACTTCAACATTGCAGCTACCACAAATATGCTGATGATTTCAAAATTTATTCATCGGGACCAATTTCTACGCTAAGTGGATTACTTGTTTTAGTCCAGGAGGATATTGATCGTGTGATCCTCTGGGCCTGGAAGAATGGACTTTCTCTTAAACCGGGCAAAACTCAGGCAATTGTTGTTGGACCTACTTCGCCTCCGTCACTTGAAACTTTGGCATCTTTTCCACCACTTCGTATCGAGAATCTCGCTATCCCTTTCTCGGAAGTAGTTAAAGATCTGGGATATTTTTATAACCGTACCTTGTCTTGGAAAGGACGGGTACAGAGCATTTCGAGGAAAACATACAGTATCCTACAGTAACTTTATAGGAATAAGGACTCTTTACCTTACTCTACTCGAATACTTTTGCTTAAGATTCTAATTCTGCCCCACTTCGACTACGGTTGTTTGGTATACGATTGTTTGTCCGCCGATTTGAATTTAAAGCTCGAGCGTGCTTTAAACGCTTGCGTCTGCTTTATCTACAATTTGCCTAAATCCGAACACATAATTCCATACAGATATAGGGCTGGCCTTCCAGCACAGTCTAAGCTACGTGAAAGACATAAAATCCTTAAGATTCCTTTTTACAGAACATGTTAGCTTCAAAGAGCATTTATTGTAAGAGGTGCCAGGTCATGGAATAAATTTCCATACGATATTAGAAATGCACCTTCCCTGTATCATTTTGATAATCTTTTTTTTTCAAATATTTGTACAATACTTCTAATCCGACTCTTGAAATTACTCACTGGTAAACTATCATTTTTAGTTCTCGAATATTTCATCTTCGAATCTCTTTCTACATTCATTAACTTTTGAAAATATTTATTTCTTATGTATACAGTTTGTCATTCTTCATTTATACCTCAACATGCCCGGAGAGCTACTAATTAATTAACCACTTAAATTTAATGACTACGCAATAATCTTATCACTAATCTGATACTTACTCTGAGGTCGACCCCGCTTATTTATTTATTTTAAATAGTTTATAGATTAAGCTATAAGATTAATCAAGTATACTGCCGATCAGTGCTTGCACAAATTTGTAATGACCTTGTATATCCTGTTCCTCAGAGGGCTATTTAGCCCTAGGGAATTTTTTTAATAAATACGAAATACAAATTAATAGGGAAAGAGGTCTAGGTCAAATTGGTGGGGCATTTTAAAGAGTCGATCTTGGGAAAAGAGGAGGGGGGTTGAAAAGGGTTGAGTTGAACGCGCCCTACTTTAACTCCCCCTTATCCCCATTCCACGATGTACCTTGAAAATTCCCTCGTTGTCTTCGCTGCTCCAAATAGGTGCCTTTTTCATTCCTCCGATTATTATTGCTATTGTGATATTTAACTAAAATAAAATATTCAACACTTTTCTCTCCAAAACATTCTTTTGAAATCTTTAGTACAGAAATATATCCAGGTCAAGCAATATTTTCAGTTGTAGTAGTAGTGCTTTATTTGTTTAAGAATCATCCGATTCATGTAAATAGGTTACAGTTCAATAAAAAAACGAACTGTTATTCTAATATTTTTGGTTGTAGATCATTTGTAACTTTAGCTTTTTTTGCATTACATCAAATTTTGAGATTTTGAGACCCTTGCACAATTCTAGAATAATTTAGAAATTCTAGAGCATTCTGAAACATTTTAGTAAAGTTCAACGATATTTCTAAAATACTGCAGGATTATAAAATAAATATAGGAACTTCTGGCAAAATCTAAAAAATTCTAGAGATATGGCATATTTCAGAACTGCCAAGAAAATTCTAGAAATACGGATTAATCTAGAACATTCAGAAACTGAAACGTTCTAGACTAATCTAAAAAAGTCGAGAAGTTTCCAGAATATTTCAAAAAGTGCAGAAAAATTTAGAATTTTGAAGAATCTCAGAATATAATCTCGAACAGTTTGCAATATTTTAGAAAGTTCTGAAAAAATTTTATCATATTCGAGAAAAACGTCAATAATCTTTAAGATTATTCTACAAAACTTACTGAGAATCAGCTTAAGGTTCAAATAGTTAAATTTGATAACATTTTATTTGTCAATTTCGCAAAGCTTCTAGTGTGAACGAGAGTTTGTAATTTTCAAATATCAGGCATTTCAGTAAACAAGTTACAAATAACATTTTACTTGAAAATGTTGAAATTTGTCTTGAATCCTAAATGTTTAACTGAAATAAATATCAGAGGATCCATTAAGACTTTGTTTAAATAAAAGTTAATAATTATGCAATTTAATTAAACAAACATAACTGATATATTCTAATCACCTGAAGTCATTGAGTCGTTCTTGAAAAGCTTCTCGACTAACCACGTCGTATGTTTCAGTTTTGCTTTCATCACTTGGAACGGAAACCAATGGCCATGTTGTCATGTTGTAAAGCGTTACATCAGTAACCTCAAACCTTTGTGTTAAGTTGGACCTTTAACATTTAAAACATTTTTATTAATAATTATACTCGATGTTAGTTTCTTTTGTCTAGATTTATTGGGTTGGCCATAAGGTCTATATATATATATATATATATATATATATATTTAAAAGTTTGTCATAAGGACAACCGCAGGATTTCGCCGGGAGCGGGTGCTAATCTGAAAAATTGCACCCGCCCCCAGCGAAATCACAGTAAAATTTCAGCTGTAACCACGTCTCACGATCGTGAGATAGGTGGTTGCGGTCTGCGACGAAATCAATACGATGATCTGGCAAAAGTCTCGTTCACCCTGAGAACACGGTGCGACCCAAGGACGAACGTGCGCCACAAAAACAATTGTCGAGAATATGAAGTTCCAATATATGCGGCACTTTTCATTTCCGACAATTTACTCTATTTCTCTAGAAGCATTCAACGGAGAGGTACTCGGGCTAATGCCGTGAGAGTGACGTTCTCGCATGAGTTGGACAACCGTGCCCGACTTCAATCCGGGTGATTTAAGAAAAGAAAACGTTAGCTCATACGACATCGACTGATCTTCCACATTTGTGTGGAAGATGCCTTGCATCCTCTTGTCGAGGAACTGTTCGCGGAAGTTTTTCTCCTGTGCTTTCTTAATCCTGGCCTTCAGGAGTGAGTATTCAACATGTGTAAGGTTTGATGCATTTTGCTCACCCCTGATATTGAAGTCAAGGCCGAGTGTTTCAACAGCCTCCTCCGCTGCGTTGTACAGAAACGCCCCTTTGCCCACTTCTTCGTGTTTCCTGACCATTTTAAGAAGAGGGTCTTGTCCATTTGCGACTATATGTGCTATGTCCAGAATAATCCTGTTGTGAAGACATTCAAGATTCGGAAGACCATATCCGTCGGATGAGACGTTTGTATCTGCATCGGAGAGTAACCTTTATGGATGTCACGTCCTGAATGCGGCTCTGTGGCACGCCCAGGTATGTATAGGTCTCTCCAGCGCACAGGTGTCGTATAGCGCTTCTGTCAACGAGCTAAGGATTTACAGGGATGTCATTAGGTTTTCCTTTTTTCAAATTAACCTTGGCGCAATTCTCTAACCCAAACTCCATTCCAATCTCTTGAGTGTACTCTTTCACAATTTTTGGAGCTAGATGTAGTTTTTCTTGATTTCTAGCATAGATATTAAGATCATCCATGTAAAATATATAAGTGACCTCATGCTTTCGGTTTCCAGGCTTGCCGCAGAGGTACCCTTCGGAATGGCGAAGTGCGAGAGTAAGTGGCAATAATGTGAGGCAAAAGAGGAGAGGGCTCATGATGTCGCCCTGAAACACACATCTCTGAAAGGTGATACTGTTAGTGATCGATGTTTTCCAGATGAGATAGTAAATCTGGTTTTCAAAAGCGACATCAATCTCTCTATGCACCTCACGATGTGTGAATGAACCTTCAAGCTTTCCAACAGACAGATGATAAGTCTATGGGAGGTTGAATCGAAAGCTTTCCGGTAATCAGTCCAGGCCATCGATAGAAATCGCTGATAGGATGCTGCGTCTGTGTAGACACATCTATCGGCGAGCAGGTTCTCCCGACATCCTGCTACGCCTTTCTTTGAGCCGCGTTGTTCACACATCTCTTGCCACACAGTTCCAATTTTCGAACAATCCTATCATTCAGGATAGCTGTGAAGAGCTTATACAGTGTGTTAAAACGAGTTATTGGCCTGTAATTCTTAGGGTCAGCTAAGTTTCTTGTCTTCGGCAGGAGCACTGTGCGTCGTTCCACCAACCACTCCAGGACTCTTCTGACTTTAAACGTGAGTTGAAAATTCGGGTCAGATGCTGGTGGGTTGAAGGAAACTTCTTCCATCAGAAGGTCTTGATACCATCTGGTCCGGGAGCGGAATAGTTCTGCATGCCTCTTAATACGTTTTTCACCTCCTTGGTAGTGATAGGTGGGCATTCCTCCTCAGGTGTTGTGAGGGCATTTCACAGCTCCTTGAAGCTATTTATGTTCCTTGAGCCTTCTCTCCAAAATGCTTCGACTTCCTCTGGTTTGGGCGGATGGTCGACAGTAAGTGGAGGGTCTTGAAAGAGTTTAGATTGGTCAGATAAAAACTATTGATTTTCTCTGACCCACCTCTCTCCACTTTAGACTACTCCTAGTCTTAGATAGTACTCGTATTCTGTCAACAATATGCTGCCTGATGGCTTTGACTTGTTCTTTGTGTGATGACGGATCCGCAGTTCGCGCGCGAATTTTTGAACTTTGGCAGTGAAAGTCCTGGCAGATGTTATGTAGTCATTCATACACTGAATACGGCGCATGTACTGTCTTGCCCAACCTATCTTTGTGCTGATTTCATGTATTCGTTTTTTTGTCTTATGATCAACCGTTGGCTTTGTTTTACGGTTGGCATCTGCCAAACCTCTCGCTGCATTTTACACACCGCAATTGATAGTCAAGAGGTCGGATTCTTCGAAAAAATCTCCACGAAGCTCGTCATCCAGTTCAGCCAGATCTTTGGGCTTGGACGAAACCTGAATGTTGATGTTTCTCCGGGTCCTGAAGAATCGTTCTTCCTCTACTGGATGCCTGTTCGAGGTTGGTCTCAGTGTCGCCTCTCTTTCTCTGTCCATATATCATGGATTAGTGTTCATTGTAATTTTTTAGAAAGCATTGCTCACGTGGAAACCCCAGAATTTTCAAGTAATTTTTATATACCTGAAAAACCCTGGAAACGCCAAGGATTTTTTTTTGTTTGAAGTCAGGGAATTTTTTCGAGAGCATTAAAAAAAATTGTAAACAAAATAATATTAAAGTTCCGAATGGCTGAATTCTCCGATTTTCTTCAAACTCCGTATACTGATGTATTTTGACGCGCTGATTACGAATATGATAGTGAAAATTTGCGATGAGGCGATTTTCATGATGAAACCATGAAAAACCATAAAAATCAGGTTTTTTTGTTCATATAAGCCAATACGCAAAATTTCCAATACGCAGATCTTTCTCCCTCTTCCGCCCCCACGAGACGTTGGAAAGAGGTAGGGGTTTGACCAACATTATTCCTGTAACCAGCCACAGGGGTGACTTTCCGTCCACAACGAGACGTTGGAAAGGGGTAGGGGTTTGACCAACATCATTTCTGTAACCAGTCACAAGGGTGCCTTCCCGCCCCCCACGTGACATTTTAAAGGGGTAGGGGTTTGACCAACATTATTTCTGTAACCAGTCGCAGGGATGCCTTTCTGCCCCCTCTCCCCACGAGACGTTGGAAAGGGGTAGGGGTTTGATTAACATTATTTCTGTGATATGTGACAGGGGTGCCGTCTGCTCCCACGAGATGTTGGAAACGGTGGTTGCTGCCATTACTTACGGTCTGTCGTCGCCACTTGGAGCATGTCGCCATGGTAATGAACAGTAAAGAAAGAGCTGACGGTTAGATGTATTACAAATTTACGCGAAAACTATCACTCGTAGAAAAAAATGTTTGAAACAAAAAATGTGTATCTCGACGAGATCTATAACGTTTGTTTGAAAGATTTTCCAAATTTTACGCATTGGCTTAGATAAACGAAAAAAATCGCCTTGTCGCAAATTTTCACTATCATATTCGTAATCAGCGCGTCAAAATACATAAGTACACGGAGTTTGAAGAAAATCGAAAAATTCAGCTATTCGGAACTGCACCCCAATATAATATAAAATTATATAATTTTTTTTTAATTTTTGAAAGTAGATTTATACACTGAACTCCCGACATGAGTAAGGTTTCGAGCATAGCTTGCAGGGGCCTTCAGCATGAATCGGGGGAATTCAGGCGTAAACAGTCAAGGCCGCATTAAACATTTCTGTTGGATTTGGAGTTTGGATGCATACTAACAGCAGATGTAACCAACGCGCTGCGTGTTCTGCCCTCATGCTGTTTGTCACGCTTGACTGAGCACCGCCTCTCTCTCTCTCGCTCCCGCGGTCCCCGCATCACCAATATGCCGAGGACTTCAATTCTAGGAGTAGCGCAAACTAAGGTTGCTTATATCGGGAGTTGAGTGTATCACAGGATTCAACTAAACTGGAACCTGGATTCCCGCATGCTGGATTTGTGCGTTCCTAGAATTGCTGTCCTCGGCAATTTGGTGACGAGATCAGCCGCGGGACCGAAAGAGAGGCGGTGCTCAGTTAAGCGTGAAAAGCTACATCCAGCGTATTTTTTGAAAAGTTTTTTTCTTATGGGAACATTTTTTTTAACGCTAAATTTAATTAATATATTTTTGGTTGGAAATTGATATTTTTCAAAAGAAAATTCATGTATTTTATTACAAATGAGTCCTTTTGGTAGAAAGTTATTCTTCTCAGATGAAAATTCATCCCTTTGCTTGAAAATTCAACAGTTTTGTTCGGAGTTCTTTGTTCTCTATTGACTGAAAAATATTTCTTATTCGAAAATTCAACTTTTGCGAAAAATTCACCTTTTTGCTGAATTCAACTGTTTTTTATTAAAAATTCAAATATATTTAGTTTGAAATATCAATATCAAGTATTGGGGTTCAAATAACAACAGGCAAATTTTATTTGTAAAGGAAAGAGTTTATTCTTTGGCATAAAAAACCTCCACTTGAAGAGTGGAGGAAAAAGCCGAGAATCAAATAGTTTTCACAAGATGAATCAGAAATTACAGACCTTATAAGAGCATGTATAACTATAAGGATGGCCA
>CAKNXH010000139.1:724799-741770 GCA_932178445.1 Andricus quercusramuli | reverse complement strand
AGACTAACTCTCTACAGTTTCAAATGACAGTAAAAAGTAGCAAAACACATTCTTCGTTGAGAATTTATTTCTTTTTAATGAAAATTCAACTTGTTCATCAAAGGTTGAACTCTTTTGTTAAAAATCCATTTTTTTGTTGAAGATTTATCATCTTAATTAAAAATGTATTTCTTTGGTTCAAAATTAATACCTTCTTTCAAAGGATTTAAGTATTTAATTTTTGGTTGCAAATTTCTCTTTTTTAATTTGAAATCATTTATTTTTTTGTTTGTTGAAAATTAGTTTTTCAACTGAAAATTTGGCTAATCTAGTTGAATATTCCACCATTATAGTCGAAATTTTTTCTTTGTTTGGAAGTTAATCTGTTTTGGTTAAGGATTGAAGTATTCAATTTTTGGTGGAAAATTTATTTTTTTTTCAGATGAAAATCCGTGTATTTTTTTGACAAAGCGTCTTTTCTGATCATGAACATTCAATTATTCCAGCTGAAGATTCATGATTTTACCCACATAGCACACTTCCTGAAAAAACCTGATCTTTTCTTAGGACTCGGTCCAAGTGGCTGGGAGAAAAACCCGTGTCTGCCCTAGGTTCAGACCTATATTCAAACCTAGGTTAAAATATAGGTTCATGTCCACGGTGATTTTTTGGTCTTAAAAAAAAGTAAATCAATGCGACAAATTTTTGACAGAGAATTCAATTTTTTAATGAAAATAGCTCTAATAAATCGATTTTATCAAAATTTTCTACTTGTATTAAAAAGGTGGTAAACCTAGACATTTTATCTGCTACATTAAAAAAAAAATTTCGAGGGGGAGGGGGGATTTTGAAACATTAGAGAAGAATGATCAAATTTTCTTAATAATTCGTGAACATTTCTCAAGAACAACGTTGCTACGAAAAAAAATGTATTCATTTTGTCAAGTCTAAAACGTTAATTAACGTCTCGAACATCAAAAAAGTATGGCGATAGGCAAGCCGTGACCGCCTGGCAAATTAATTCGAGGTTTGAAGGGGCATTAGTAGAGAGAAATTTAAATTAGCCGCGCAGGTCCATTGAGAGCATTAGTTCCGCATTTGGTCGGTGTGCAGCTCTAGTGCTACCCTTTCTCGCAACTGAGATTAATCGCCAAAGATATGAGAAGGCTTCAACTTCAAACTTTGAATTAATTTGTTAGACTTTTTTCATTAAAAATTGAATTCTCTGACAACAATTTGTCGCATTAATTTACTTCTTTTAAAAAACAAAAAATCGCGGCGGACATGAACCTATGCTTTACCCTCGGTTCAAGTATAGGTCTAAACGTAGGACAGACCTGGTGTTTTCTCCCAGCCGCACTTGTACCAAGTCCTAAGAAAATACCAGGTTTTTTCGGGAATTGTGCTATGTGGGTTAGTTGAAAACGTATCACTTTGGTGGCAGATTTAACTATTTTGTTGTTTTTAATTTTTGTTTAAAAATTAATTTTATTGTGTTTACGGAAGGAGTGTATCGACCCTCAGTTAAAATAATATTTGGATGTTGATGGTGAAATTGGCTTTACGGCCACAAAAATTGTAATCAATTCATCATAGCAACATCATCTCGAAACAAATTGCGCCCCCAACATCACGCGTAAAAAAAAGTTTCGAATTCATTTAAAAAATCCAAAACATAATCATTCCACCTGATCACCAATTATGTTCTCTCGATGTAGTTTCATTGTTTGCTAATGTTCCCGTCGGCCTAGCTATTGCAGGAGTTAAAGCCAGATGGCTCGAAATACAACCCAACTCTCCAATACCTTAGTATGCATTTGTAAAAGGTCTAAGAATACCTTTTTATTTCCGGTATGTGGACGATATGATGACCGCGCTACCAACTGATCAAGTTTCAACAATTACAAATTTCTTTAACAGTTACAACCGCAAAATCCAGTTTACAATCGAAGAAGAAAATAACAGGCAAATCAGTGTCCTCGACACATTGATCATAAGAGAAGGCAACTCTTTAAAAACCGATTGTTACCAAAAGCCTACAGCCTCAGGTCGATTCCTGAATTATCAGTCACATCTTTCCCATAAATACAAAGTCAATGCCATTAATAACTTAGTAGACCGAAGAATCCTGTTATCACACACATTTTTATGTAGAAAATATCAGGAAAGTTAAAACTATGTTAGTTAATAAAAATTACCCATTAGAGTTCATCAACATAATTGTTAAAATAAGACTTCATCATTTGCACACAGTAAGAGAGAACATAATCGCTTCCAATTAGTTATTATTTTCAATAATAGACAAACCAAAGTCTTCATTTTGATCGATTTAAAAATAGGAATGTACAAAAAATACAAAACTACAAAATACTTCAAAAAATTTTTAAATACAAACACGACTCAGACAAATCTGTAATAATTTCAAAATTATTATATAGGGAGTTTTGATAAGAAGGTAAATCTCACTAGAAATAGGTTGAGAGCAGTGCGAGTGACCGGCGAGTCTAGGCAGTTGGACGAGAGTCGTCTTGACGATAGCGTCGTACGAATAAGCTCCTCGTAAGCATTCAGCTTTTGAGCGAGACAAGATTGGCCAACGCGGCGAAATATATCAAAGTAGGCTTCCGAGTCGTATTTAATGTACCAATTTAATTCAGTTCTATGCAATAAACTCTGCATTCTTCATTAAACTTATGATTGTTTCAGAAGTTATTTCTTGCATTATATCTGCGATTTTAACCAATCAAATTTTGTATTCAAACTTATAATTTTTTGAGCAGGAAAAAGAAAGGCAAAAGTTTGTCGCACCCTATCCCTTGCCCAGTTTTGTGATTTCTTCACATAAATGATCGGAATTACTCTATTTAAAAATTTATCATCAAAAAGTCTTTTCTATTCATGCGTCAACTTTGAATTATGTTGATGAAAAAAGTTTTTCTGTTTGAAACAGATGATTCAAATATTATTAATGATCATAACTTCCGTGATCTTCTGTAAAGTGTATCAATATTATAGATCAATCGATTTGACTTGAATCAAGGAATCTTTTCCGTTCCCGCATCAATTTTGACTTATGTTCGTAAAAAAAGTTTTACTATAAAAAATCGTGTTTTCAGATATTATGCATTACCATAGCTTCCTTACTCTTCAATAAAATGTATCAATGATATGGGTCAATCGATTCGTCTTGAATCAACACAAGTTTTCTTTTCTCGCTTCAATTTTAAATAATGAGGATGAGAGAAGTTTTACTATAAAAAACCGATTTTCATAATATATAAATTACCATAGTTTCCCTCCTCTTCAATAAAATGTATTAATATTATAAGTCAATCGATTCGTCTCGAACCAAGGAATATTTTATACTCTTGCATCAACTTTGAATTATGCTAATAAAAAAAGTTTTACAATAAAAAAACAATTTTCAACATTTTATTGAGTGCTAAAAAAATGCAATCAATATTTTGAGAAATCCTCCTGTCAGTTTCAAGATATTAGTGAGGAAAATAAGCCCTCCAAATTTCATCAATTTATCTGCAAACGTTTTCTATTTATCGTGTTCACAAAAAAGTGTGACATCCACACACACACACATACAAATCCACATGCACCCACCCACACACACACACACACACACACACACACATCTGGACAATTGCTTACAACATTGTATTAGACATTTTTAAATTGAGAAAGGTTTAATTAAATGAATTCAAATATTTTGAAAATGTTACCATTGCAAAGTTTCCTTTTTGAGGAAGCAAAAAAGATTGTTACTTGAAAGGACTCACATAGCAAGTACAACAGACTCTCTATAGATGAACAATCTCGGGGGTTGCCTGAAAATAGCCTTGTAAATGTAGCGTTTACAGCGAAACGTAAACAGTCAGGGCTTCCTGAACCGTTATGTCATGTTACACTTTACGATCCTCTCTGACAAGTCACTTGTACCTATTCCAGATTTCCTTCAAATTCTTCTCCCTTTCCAAAAAAATGCGCAAAACATTGCTACCACTTTTTTCCTCTGATTTCTCCCTCACAACAAGATACAACCTCCTAAACTTGAGGACCATTTCGCTGGCCCCACCACCCACGCAAATTAAACTTATTTTGGGCCAGCGAAACGTTTCGCTGGCCCCGACATTATCCGAATTCAACTTTAAATGAGCGTATTATTTTCGTTTCAATTTTTTCAAATTTGTGCAACCAACTTCAACCCCTAAAAACTACCCTCTATGCGGCAAACACTATGGCGGGGCCATCGAAATATTTCGCCAGACGCGACACTGTCTACAATCAACTTTATATGGGCGCATTATTCTTGCCTAAATCTGTTCAAACTTGTGCAACCAACTCCGGCCTCTAAAAACTACCTTCTATGCGGAAAACACTATGGCGGGGACAGCAAAACGTTTCGCTGGCCCGGACCTTATTCAAAATCAACTTCATATGAGCGTATTATTTTTGTCCTAATTTGTTCAAATTTGTGCAACCAACTTCAACCCCTGAAAACTACCCCCTGTAAGGCAAACACTATGGCGGGGCCAGCGAAACGGTCCGCCGGTCCCGCCATAGTGTTTTCTGCATAGGGGGTAGATTTTGGGGGTTGAAATTGGTTGTGCCAATTTTAACAAATTAAGACGAAAATAATACTCTCATATAAAGTTGATTTTGGATAATGTCGGGGCCAGCGAAACGTTTCGCTGGCCCCGCCATAGTGTTTGTCGCTGAGGGGGTAGTTTTTAGGGGTTGGAGTTGGTTGCACAAATTTGAACAAGTTCAGGCAAGAAAAATGCGCCCATATAAAGTTGATTGTGGACAGTGTCGCGTCTGGTGAAATATTTTGCTGGCTCTGCCATGATGTTTGCTGCATAGGGGGTAGTTTTTGGGGGTTTGAGTTGGTTGCATAAATTTGAACAAATTCAGGCGAAAATAATACGCTCATATAAAGTTGACTTTGGATGACGGGGCCAACGAAACATTTTGCTGTCCCCGCCATGGTGTTTGCCGCATAGGGGGTAATTTTTAGGGGCCGGAGTTGGTTGCACGAATTTGAAAAAATTAAGACGAAAATAATACGCTCATATAAAGTTGATTTTGGATAATGTCGGGGCCAGCGAAACGTTTCGCTGGCCCCGCCAGTGTTTTTTTTTAGTTATCAGGTACTTCCGGTGTTACACAAATTCTAATTTTGGTTGAACAAATTTGAACAAATTCTGCACTAAATATTTGGCCCAAAGAAAGTTTAATTTGCGTGGGTGGTGGGGCCAGCGAAATGGCCCTCTAAACTTGCATACTTTAGTCAGTTTTGCCTATCTCTCAAAGCATGGCGGTTTCTAAAATACGTAAAGAAAAGTTTACAGTTTGAAGAAAAGTTTTTTAAAAGTGTTTAGTGATCTAATTAGTATTTTAAAAGTGTCGAATGCTCTCACTCATTACTTTCATCCTCCTTCTTATGAATTTGTAAGGTGTGTTTCTCCTCCGATTAATAAGACCTACAAATTTTAATTACTTCTGTAAATTGAAGTAATATTTTCATGAATCAACCATTTACAAATAACTTTAGGCATTTTGTTTAAAAAATGTTTTGTCTTCATTTACATCTATACAATAATTGATTCTTTAATCAATGCAAATAATGTTGCTGTCTTTATTGACATCTCCAAAAAATATATTTTTTACTACAACATTTTTTTTTACTACAAAATTATATTCCTCCACAAGACAAAAATTTGTGTACTAATATTTCAGAAGTAAATCACTAATGAGGGCCCATAATTCAGGCCGAAACGTCTGATTCAATGATAAATTGATCTCAATTTTTTTGACCCTAAAGCCAATTTCACCATCAACATCCAAATATTATTAATTTTATTACCTGAAAATTCAACTATTCCAATTTTGGTTCAAATGTATATTTTTTAGTTGAAAACTAATGTAGTTTACTTGAAATAGTTCTTTTTTATAGAAAATTTATTTTTGGATGAAAATTCAACTATTTGGTAAAAAGACAGGGGTGGCGGAACACCTGTTGTGTGTGCTGACCATTCAAAAGATGAGCTCTACCATGTTTTGAGAATCAACACATGAGATTGGACATCCTCGGAACACATTAGGTCTTCAACAAATTATTTCACTCTTTTTCAATATACGACTGCATTGCACTCGTGCGAAAAGTGCTATGTTAATAATTTTATATGTACATTTTAAACAATATATAGTTCAATGTACAAATTCAAATTGAAGTTTTTTAAAATTCACTACCCCTCTGCAACAATTCTCTTTTTTCATGGAAAATCTCCTTATTTCCCCTGTTTTTACAGGGTGTCCACTGACCTGGAAAATATGTTCCATTCAAAGCATTAACATATTAAATATGCACTGAATTCCTAGTACATAAATATGAAGAAAAAAATACAAAGTTTTAATTATTATTCAAATTCGTGGACTTTAGGCACAAATTCAGGAAATGATTAATTATGTTTGAAGTATTATTTATTTATTTAATTATTCGATGGTGATGATATATTAAAGGATATCTTGCAATATAATTTGGCAAAGACTTCTTAATTATACATATTAATTGAGTGCGAGTCGATTGTTTAAAAAATGCAAAATACTTGAATGGTTCTGTACTGTATAAAAGAAACCTGAAAGAAACCTGGAATCGTCAGGGATTTTTCTTCCTGAATTTGAGTAGACACCCTTTTACCTGTTTATTATTAGGGATCACTTGATAGTAATTTCAAGAGGCAATAACCAATCGTTGTCTTTCAACTGGTCATTAAAAAATAATGATAATTTATCCATTTTACTAGAAACTTTCCACATTTTTTTGAAAATAGAATCGGTTCTAAACTGAGAAGGAAAATAAGATGCGACCTTCTAGCTTTAATGAAGACGCAATTCTTTTCATGAATCCACAGGTACGTCGTGAGACGTTGAGCATATTGATTTTACAATATACACGTGGAGAGACTGAGTCGATAAGTAACACATCAGTGATCTTCCTTGGTGATAAAAAGAGCCTACATATTATTCAATTTCAGTTTCTCAAATATTATTATCAGAGGGGCAGCGTAATTCGTCGACGAATGAAACCTCGACGGTCGAAAATGTATAATCTTACTCAACCTCTTTTAAATTTCTCAGTTGAGTTGTTCAGAAAAAAAATGATAAAAATAGAAAATCTAAAGCTGTTCATGAAGTTTTCAATTTTCAAAGCTTGGATAACGTTAAAAAACCACACATTTCAAACACATGGAAAAATATTTATACTGCAAGGATGCCAATTTATCTATCGTAATTTAAACTATAGCTACTCTTTGAAAGTGAAGCAAATTTAAAACTTCCTGTTTTCACAACGTGTTTACTACTTACCTGAAAAACCTGGACTTGTCAGGGAATTTTTATATACCCGGAAAAACCTGTAAATGTCAGGGAATGTTTTGAGAGCGTGCTTAGATTTTTTTTTTCAAAATCATAATATAAAATCAAATAACTATGTTTTTTTCATTTGTTAGAGTATCTTTATATTTCTAGATTCAACTATTTTGTTGAAAATTTGTTTTTTTGTTGTTGTTTGGGAAATAAATTTTTCAACTGAAAATTGAACTATTCTATTTTTGGAAGAAAATTGATCTTTTTTAAATTCAACTTTTTTGGTTGAAAATTCACGTGTTTTAATGAAAATTCTTTCTTTTCGGAGAAAATTAATTTCTGGATTGAAAATTGAACTATTTGGTTGAAATTTGTTTTTTTGTTAAAAATTAATTTTGTTAGTGGAAATTTAACTAATCCAGTTGAACATTCCTTTATTCTAGTTGAAAAAGCATCTGTTTGGTTGCAAATTAATTTGTTTAACTGAAAATGTATCTTTTATAGTTGAAAGTTCGTCTTTTTTGTTAGAAAATTAATCTTCTCGGTTGAAAATTCATCTTTTCGGTTGAAATGCCACTATTCCATGTAAAAATGCATCATTTTAGTTGATTGTTTTTTAATTCAACTATTCCAGTTAGAGATCCATTATTTTAGTTGAAAATTCATCAATTCGCCTGAAAATTTAACTATTTTCTTGAAAATTTATTTTTATTTTTGGTTGCAAGTTAATTTTTTTCATCTAAAAATTTAACTGTTGGTTAAAAATGTATCTTTTTTAGTTGTAAATTCTTATCTTTTATAGAATTTTTTTTTTGAAAATTCAACTTTTTGGTTAAAAATTCATCTACAGTATTAAAAACGCAAAATTTTTACTAGAAAATATAGGGGCTTGTAGCATTCTATTCAAATTTATTAAGCATGAAAAGAAATTTGTTTACGTTATCAAAATTGAATTGATTTATATTTGAAACTGCCGTTAATACTTTTAGGAATTCACTTTTTTGTTGTTCCAAATATATGACCAATAAGTTGTTTTACGAGACTATGTTTTGATGAATTTCCGACAATACAGATAAAAATTTTAGAATTTTAATTTGAAGGCAGTAATCTTTATTGAGAAAGCTCTATGGGGAATAACTAGACTTCCTCATTGAATTTCTAAGACGCTGAGGGAATTTGTTTTTCTTAATGGAAACCCATCCCTTGTTACATGCTCAGGTCTTTTAATTGAAGTGTGAGAATCTTTTACACTTACACAGAGACAAATGTTTTTACATAAACGATTTGTTGTTGTCCTGACACCATTGATGCTTTGTTTTCTTAATAGAAGAAGTTGCATTCCATTTGCATTAATTTGAACGTGCAATACGAGGGTAAACCCGGTGCACCAATGAGAAAATAATATCTCCTGGGTCACGAACCTCCCCTAATTGATCGTTTACCATGTCTCGAGATATTAACGCGATAGAGAAAAAATAAGGAGACAAGAAAGATTGAGACGAGTATAATAAGGACTACGGCGTTGAAAAGCTAGTTCAATAAAAAATCAGGGTAGCCACTAAGACACAAAAAAAATTCCTTTATTTCTCGGCTGTTACTCGGTATAAAAATATGTTTTTCCGTCATTAAAATCACAGAATTCAAGCTAAACCTAATTATGATTATTCTAATATTATAATTTTAATCATAACAAAACTGAAAACTTAAGCAATCAAAAATGCAAAAGCATTAATGAAAAGTGTAAACATATGAATTCAACAATTTTACGTGTAAATCTTATGTTCAATAAGGTGCCTAATAAAAAATTATACACAAGTAGGCGCCGGCCGATTACAAAACAATGTTTCCTAGCCTATTAAGACATTAATTAAGTCACTTCCCCTACTTCCCCCAACCCAATACGGCACGGGGTAGAGTTGGCTAGGGTAGGGGTAAAGTCGCTCAAGGTACGGGGCAAATTCAGCTATTGCACGGCGTGAAGTTATCTAAAGAACGGCGTAAATATGGCTAGGGTACGGGGTACATTCGGCTACGGGTATGGGCTAAAATCATGTAGGGTACGGGATAAATTCGGCTAGAGTATAGGTTAAAGTCGTGAATGGTACGGGGTAAAGTCGACAACGGTACGCGTAAAGTCGGCTAGGGTAGGGGGTAAAGTCAGATGGGTACGGGATAAACTCAGCCAGAGCACAGGTAAAGTTGGTTAAGGTATGTAAGGGGTGAATTCGGCTAAGGTATGCGCACGGTGTGCCTGAAACAACTTTAAATGCAAGGTCATAGCACGTTTAATTTTTTTGCTGGATTCGATTTAGGGCCTCAAAAACAGTGTGCAAAAAAATTGTTGAGCCAAATCCCCTGAGCCGTTTTTGGAAAAAGTGTTTTTTATGGTTAAAAATCAAAATTTTCAAAAAAATGTGATGCATTTTCAATTTTTTTCACTTTATTTAACGAAATTTGGCATATAATATCAGTCCATATCAATACTGAAACAAAACATAATTTATTTTTACATATGTCGAACATTGTATACTTGTAGATCTTGTACAGCTTGTACAGCTTGTAGCAATCCAAGGCCTTTTTCCACTTCACGACAAAATATCAGGGACGTGGAAAAAAACCGCATGAACTTTAGATGTAATTAAAATTTCCAAATCACAGTAACTTCGCTCAGACTCAGATATGTATCTACGTATTTCGGGTGTAATGTTGAAGAAAAAGAAGCACCTTACATATTTCAAACAACCAATGATACATATTACACGCAATAAGTCGGTTTTTCAAACAGCATTTGGCAAGAATTACCTGCGAACGCTGTGGGCTCCAATGTACAAACTCCCGAATAACATTACACATCCTAGCCCATTGGAGTCTGTCATCTACGAATTCCCTCAGCATGTGTTTATACATTTCGTTCACAACCCCGAGCATCAGATGTATTTCTGGTGGTGGAATTATTTCTAATATTTCTGTGTTAGCGTTTTCTGAGAATATTATAGGAGTATTTGCACATTTTTATACTCCTTCGCAGATGATGTTGTACTTCCACTGTCCTGCCACGCAAAAAAATTCTCCTTACAATTTCCAACAGTTCTGTATTCCCCACACGCGTTTAAGTCATCTTTTGATGCAGTGCACCAAGTGCAAGGAAACCTGCTTGCGTGTAACACGATGCCCGTCAATACTGCCCCTTTTAAATCCTTCAATTCTAAGAGTGATCATAGAAATATTAGAAGTAATTCCACCACCAGAACCACATCTGATGCTTGGGGTTGTGAATCTCGGATGCTCGGGATAGCATTGGTTGTTTAAAATATGTAAGGTGCTTAAAGGCTTTTTAATATTTCGTTGATTCTTGTTTTTCTTCAACATTACACCCGAAATACGTAGATTGTATATATGAGTTTAAGCTAAGTTACTGTGATTTGGAAACTTCAATTACACCTAAAGTTCACGCGGTTTTTTTTATCCCTGATTTTTGTCGTGGAGTGGGAAAAGGCCTTGGATTTTACAGTGAAGATGCCATGGAATCTGTCGATTCGGATTTTAAAACGACCTGGGCTAAATATCAAGTTTCGAGCACACACCTTCATTACCCAAGTAACTTACTAAAAGCTGTACAAGACTACAATACCCGACGTATGTAAAAATAAATTATTTTTTGTTTCAGTATTGATATGGACTGATATTATATTTAGTCAACATATTTCGTTAAATAAAGTGAAAAAAATGGAAATGCATCACATTTTTTTGAAAATTTTCATTTTTAACACATAAGAAACACTTTTCAAAAACGGCTCAGGGGATTTGGCTCAACAATTTTTTGCACACTATTTTTGAGCCCCTAAATCGAATCCAGCAAAAATATTAAACGTGCTATGATCTTGCATTTAAAGTTGTTTCAGGCGCACCGTGTGCGGTAAAGTCGGTTAGGATACAGGGTAAAGTTTGTTATGTACGGGGTGAATTCGGCTAAGGTATGGGTAAAGTCGTAAAGGTACAGGATAAAGTCATCTAGGATACGAAGTATGATCGGCTAGGGTAAGAGGTAAAGTCGGTTGGGGTACGGAGTAAAGTCATCTAGGGTACGGGGCAAAGTCGGCAACTGTACATGTAAAGTCGGTTATGGTAGGGGGTAAATTTGGGTCAAGTCAGCTACGGGATAAAGTCGCCTAGAGTACGGGGTAAAGTTAGCTAGGGTACGGGGTAAAGTAGGCTCTGGTATGGGGTAAAGTTGAGTAGGCAAAGAAAGTACGACGGACGGACACCCGACCTAAACTATCAGGATTTCTACTGGTGCTATGAAATCCTAAAAAAGACACTTTTTGTCACTATCATTCCCTAAACTTCAAACTTTTTTTCTAATGGACAAACATGCCCCAGAACAGTTTTATCACCCAGGCAAAAAAATTATACACAATTTGTTTTCAAGATGAAAATTTATGTTTTACTTTTACACATCAATTTACGACCTGCAATTTTCCGGGTTTTCACGGTCTCAATAAATTCCCGGTCGTTATGCAGCTTCCCGATCCAGCGACCACCCTATAAAAATGTATCTATGGGAGCGTTTACATATGACGCAGCATTAAAGGGAGGGAGTCGATCTATTATGTGACGGAGGGGGGATATTTTTGACCCGATTTCGTAACATTCTTAATTGCATGTATTTCTAAGAAAGTAAAACACGAGAAAAGGTTTATATCAAATGTGCGCAGAAGGGAACGATTTGAAAAAAGATCAAAATTAACAAAGTGGCGACGATATGATTTTTAAAAAATATGCCCGCCGCGCGGGCACATTCTCAACGGGCGCTTCGCGCCCGGCCCGCAAGTTTGAGCGCGCCTAGGGTGCACGACTATTGGTTCTCGCGCTTCGCGCTCCATAATATATTTATCTCGTGCTACGCGCTCGGTCACTGTATTGCCTCCATATTTGTGCCTATTAAATTTTATATTTACACCTATTAAAATTAAAAGTCAAACCATCGACGACGACTGTAATTTCGTGTTTGTGAATTCACTTTTTTTAAAGCTCCTTCGGCTTTAATGAACACATTCTCATCACGCATCTCGTGCTTCGCTCTCGATTTTGTCCAAAGCGCGAACTTTTCTACTTTATGTTCAACACTTTTATATCAACCCTTTTGCTTGCCACACCTCCGCGGAGTAACACGCTGGCCACACTGAGGTGTCGGCCACCCCAGCCATAAAAACTGTGATAAAAATTAACTATTGGATATTTTTCTTTGAGAATTGGTATGGAACTTCTGAAAAACTTATTTTAAAAGATCATATAGTTTATATAGCCAAAAATTAAATTTAAGTACACTAAAAAACGTGCAAGAAGCAAAAAAAAAATGAAAAAGTGACAATTTTTACAAGAAAATTCATATTTTTTAATAATAAGGGCTAAAATTTCAGCTGAGTTTTCTCATGATGTGTCACTATATGAAAAAAAATATTAGTTTACAGGATCGTTCAAAAAGGGATTTATTATGAGGAATGAAGGACAAACTTTTACGGATAAAGTAGTTATGCATTTTTGCCAAAAAATTATATTTTATTTATGAAAAAAAAGAAAATCTTACATTATTTTTACTAAAAATGATCAGAAACATTATTCTGAAGAAAAAATAATCACTTTGAAGTATAATAGTAATTTTTGACACGTCTTGCGCAAAGCTCGAATTGCGCACCCTAGCGTATGCTAAATCAAGCTTTGCACACGTCGTATAAAAAAATACCGTTCGATACATGTGCGAGAATTAGCCTCGTGTACATTTCACACAAGGCTAAAATCACATATTTTATTACTATATTCTTCACTCTAGAATCAAAATATGATCTTAAAAAAATTAAACCCGAAAAATCAATTTCGATCATACTTGCCACACTGGGGTGTTTGACACCCCACGCAACTTCGAACAGTTATCACAGACGCGTAAACTAGTGCAGCGCTATGCCAATGCCCTGAATAGGTACTGGCAGTCTCTCGAGTTATTGGCAAATATTGATGTAAAGGGATTTCCTTCACGTTCAGGTACTTAAAATTAAGAAAAAAAGCCTGGGGTGTAATCCACCCCACAGTGGCAAGTGAGGGTTAAATGTGTATTACATTCATTTATGTATCTCGGCCCATGATTGCTTATTCAGGTATTGCAATATAAAGTACACATTTTATTTATCATGATTGCTTTAATATTTGTTTTTTATTTTGCATCACATTTTATTCTAATCTACCCTGAAAAATGTATCATTTCAATAAATTTATGGTTTTACAATTCATAATACTATACATTGGTATTGAAACATACGTATTTCCATTGTCTTTGCGCATCCGAGCTTAAAGTGGTTTTGAACAAATTTGTAGATATAATTTAGGCGAACAATTTTGTTAAATAAAATGTTATTGTTGCTTGTGCCCTTTTTATTTTTTTTCGCAGCTTGTTTCTATGTTCAAAATTTTAATTTTGTTTATTTCTAATACTGTTTTTTACGAATTTAAGTAAAAACTACGCGTCCTATCAAAACGACATTTTCAACAAATTTCTAGATATTTTTTGAATGCACAATTTTTATCTATTCCTCTTTTTTTCTATTTTGTATAATTTTACCGCAAAATGGAATTTTTTATTTTTCATTATTTTGTTGTGCGATCCAAATTTGAATTTCCGATTTTTCAAGAAAATTAAGAACGTTTTTATGACAATTTTGTAGGGTATTTAAAAAGCAATGTTTTTCTCCTTCTGACTTTTTTCATATCGTGCGATGTTTGGCTTAACATTTTCATCTTCGTTTTTTTTAATTTTGTAAATGCTGTAGCTCTAGTCCTTTGTTTTCAATCAAAAAAGTCAAAAGGATAAATTGTTCGTCTTTTTGAATTCTACGAACAGCCGTAGATAGAAATGTCAAATTCTAAAAAAAAGTGTTTACAAAAATGTTGAAATTGCTATAATTTTTTGAATTTTTATCCAAAATGGCTGGCTAACGAACTTGACCTTCAATTTAGGGCAGTAAAAGAGCCAATCCAATCTGTCAATTCTTTCGAAAGTTATCGTGCTCAAAAACATACATACAGATAAAAACATATAGACACATTCGTAAAAACCTGTTTTTCGGGTTCAGGGGGTCTCAAAACGTGGACATTTGACAAAAACGAGGTAGGGGGTCAAATTTTACACAAATCTAAAACCTTCTCCGATGAGAATGTAATGAAAAGTCGATTTTCACAAAACAAAACCCAAGCTTTTTTGCCAATTGGTCTTCTATAAGGAAGAAATTATTCGAGTTTTAGGCGAGCTGAAGCATTTTTATGGCTGATAGGACTTTTTTTCCTGAAAATATAATTTTCGAATTTCGCTTGTAAACGATGCAATTACATATCACAAAAGAGCAAGAGGCATTGTTGAAATTTTAAAAAAGAGCCAATATTTTTCTTAATAGTTCGTAAAATGTGTCGATTAAGAAAAGTGTAAAAAGTATGAAATGTTTATTGTGAAAATCTACTTCTTATATTTTCAAACAAATCTTCGGCACTTTCTTAATTTTCAACATTTTTCTGCGACGGGTTTCGAAAGAGGACGGTAAAACTCACAAGGATCCGAATAAAATCAGAAAAATACGTGTCACATAGAGCCTGCATGATTTAAAATGGATTCGATGCAAATATATGATTTATTGTGTCAATGTGTTTAGTTACGTTCAATTTATTGAAAATTGTCGAGTGATGCTTAGTTATATTGAAAAAGTTTCAAATAGGTGAATTTCAATTTAACTCAACTCCCGATTCTGTGCCTACCTTGAGTCTGGGCGGCTGGACTTTCCGAGCGTATAGGCTATCAAGGGACACTCAAGAGGGGGGGGGGGGGGATTGAGAAAAAAGCAATCAAACGTAATCGGTCTAGAATCGGGGGTTGAGTGTAGTAGCTACAACAAGTAATTTCAATACTTGCATGACTAAAAAAATATTTCAAAAAACATTTAGTGTTACATAAAAATATTGTTTTATTTATTTTTAGGTAACACTTCATCTTCAAAAATCTTTTTCTTATTAAAAAATGTCTATTATGTTGTCAAACATAATAAAAAATATGTGACGAACGGTTGGAAGAGGAGGGGGGTCTGAAGGAAATGTTATGGTCTGTTCATGGGGGATGGTGCAGTAGAAAAGGTTGAAAACAAAGTTACGTAATATGTGAACACTCCCTATATAGAGAATTTTAAAAAAATAAAATTTTTACCTCAAAGTGTTTCCATTTGTATAGATGTAGAAAGCCACTTCTGACCGTTCTTGTTGCATTCTCGTCACGACCTTACCTAGATCTGTAGCAATTGTCACCTGTAAAATAAATTCAAATAATTTGTCAGCGAAAATTAAAAAATTAAAAGACCTTCACTTTTTGTAGCTTAAAATTTTAATTATGAAACAATTTAATTATACCCTTATTGAAAAGAAAAAAGCAACATTTTTTGCTTGGAAGGAAAATCCGACTTTGGGATAGCTTTAATTTTAAAGCTACTAAAGCAATATAAATCTAAAAGCTTTGAGAATTTATAAAAAATGCAAATTAAGAATCAACAAAAGTACATTTTAATTACATTTTTAATTAAATATTCTTTATCCATGTAAATATTTGCAGAAGGGTAATTGAATTTCGCAAACAAAATGTAGTCTATTAATCTGGATGAACTCTCGCCTCTTGAATTTCGAAACCCGATGAATATATTTTATGTGTAGAGAATAAACGACACCTTATTGCTACCCTTGTATATATAACCAGGCCGCTATCGACCGACATGATCCTCACAATTACTTATACTTTATGGTATTGAAACTGCATCCCAATGGTAATAAATTCCAGAAAACTTTCAATAAAAAATACAGTTTTTACCTCTACTTTCATCACTTATTTTTGCTATCAGATGATTTTGAAAACAACGAGAATCTTTTGATGTAACCCCGTTAAATGTATTGATTTGATGAGTGTGGATAAAAAGCTTTTTATGAGAGATACTTACAAGGAAGGTACTCCAGGTGTCCCTCGCCGATTTGATTCTCCCTGATATATATTGTAGTACTCGAAAAACTAAGTCACACGTATTTTTTTTATCTGCGGAAAAACACTTTAAGGGGGTGAAACAACCCCTCAAAGATAGGGGTCGCAAGTGTCGATTGTATAGTTTTGTGTAGAAAAACAAAATTGACTTCGACCAAACCTACTGGGAAAGTTTCCTCATGATGAAAGATGACTAACGTAATTTTCTAAAAAAAAAAGAAAATAAATTAAGGGGGTGAACCACCCCTACATAGTTTTAAAGTTGTGCTGAAAATTGCTAAATTCACAGAAAAAAATTTTAAAAAAATATATTTTGCACTTGAGACAAAAATAAAGTTGACGTGTTTCGCAAAAAAAAATTGATGGGGGTAGCTACCCCAAAACACTTTTTATTTTATGTCTACGATAATATATACTTTTCATACACAAAAAAAATTGGGAAATTATTTTTATAACGAAGGAAGTGAAATAGACTCTATCCAACATGAATAAAAAAATTACGCGGGGGTAAACCACCCCTACATAGTTTTAAAGTTGTGCTGAAAATTGCTAAATTC
>CAKNXH010000139.1:666590-711017 GCA_932178445.1 Andricus quercusramuli | reverse complement strand
CTTCATTAAAAACAAATTCAACAGAATAGTTCAACTTTTACCCACGCGGTTAAATTTTCAATTATAAAAAATCAGTTCTCAACTAAATAGTCAAACTTTAACTAAAAGATGAATTTTCAAATTAAAATATGAATCTTCAACGAAAGAATAATTTTTTAACAAAGTGATTCAAACAAATTTTTCAAAAAAAAAAACAGTTTAAATGAGAAGTAAATTTTCTACGAAGGTATTTGAATTTTCAACCCAAAAAGACGAATTTTCGATAATAACAGTTGAATCTTCATACAAAAAGGATGCCTGTTTAAAACAATTATTTAATTTTTAATCAAACAGTTGCATTTTCATCAAAGAAAGTTCTACTAAAACAGATGACTTTTTAAATCAGAAAGACAAATATTAAAAAATATAGTTGAATTTTCATCGAAAAAATATTTAAATTACTTTTTCTACACAAAATGTGAATTTTTCTCAAAAGATAAATTTTCTACGAAATAGTGGAATTTTCAACCAAACAGTTGCATTCTTATCGAAAAAAAGATTAATTTTCTACCCAGATAAATTAATTTTTTAATAAAAAATATACATTTTCCAAAAAATAGTTGGATTTTTATCCAAAAAACATCTAAATTTATTTTTCAACACCAAAATATGAATTTCTGTCAAAAAGTAAATTTTCTACGAAATAGTGGAATTTTCAAGCAAAAAGATTAATTTTTGAACAAAACCGTTGCATTTTCAAACAAATAATAAAATTCACAACTAAAAATATCATTTTCAGGAAGAAGCATCTGCAAAAAAAAGAAATATAAATACAAAGCAAATAAATTACTCAGAAGAATGCTTTATCAGGATTACCGCAAAACTTAATTTTAAAAATTCTCTAATTTTTCCCTAACCACCTTTTCATTTTGCCTGACCATTATTATTCAAAAACCAGAATATTACATTTGTAACATTTTGAACCTAGAATCTTTTATAAGCGGAATATAATAATTTCAAATAAAAGTTGAAAATTTTCAAATCTATTCGGTTTGACAGTTATTTAAAGTTATATAAATCTCGGACTTTTGTAAGATTTTTTTCCAAATCCCTGACTTTTTCCTGAATTAAAAAAAATTGTTGTTGGCTAGGTTCCTTTTTTCACTCACCAGTTTTCTTTGTTGCGTAAAGTTGAATTCATATTAAATTTCTGTACAATTTCTGCGAGATACTTATTTAATTTGTGAATTTCCGAAAGTTACGTACATGAATAAGGGACCCCCCCCCCCCTTCAGTAACAAATCGTAACAAAATCTTTTGACCCCTCCCTCCCCCTTAAGCTGTTACTTAATTCAAGTACGGTCGTAAATAAAATTGTTTGAAGAATGAATCAATGAATTTTTTAAGTTTTGAAAATTATATCATTTTTGAACAATTTTAACTTAAAAACAGTACAATTTAGTGATTATAAGTTGTTTCTTGAAAATCTTAAATGAAAAATGTAATTTACAAATGAAAAATAAAAAAAAATGAAACAATGAAAACTTAAAAATTATGAATATATTAATTGAAATGTTTTTGAAAATTAAAAAAAGATTTGGAAGTTTCAATCGGATGCATACATTTAATTAATTACGTAGGGCATTTAAATTTAGATAGTTCAATTTTTAACGTAAAAATCTATAAATTATTTAATTATAAACAGATTCAGAATCGTCTTATTTGCTTTATGTAAGATTTCAATTTCAGTCAACGTTTACCGAAGATGTTTACACATAAATCTGTCTTGGGTCATAGTTTAGGACGCACGTGATTTATTTTTTTATATTCACCGTTAATTCACTTGAGTTTCTTTACATGATTTTAATTAATTTTTTGTTATTCTTTTGCATTTCTTGTCAATTTAATTGTATTCTTTGAATTAATTACAAATTTTTGATTTCAATTGAAATATTTCGAATTCACCTTCAATTCTTTTGAATTATGTGATTTTGCCTTGATTATTTTAAATTCCGTTTAAATCTTTTGATTTCACTTTAGATTCATTTGAACACAGACATACATCAAATTTGCTAGTTTCGGAATTTTCAATAGTTTCAAAATTGACCGCAACCAAAGAAATTCCTTTCTTAAGATTTTAGTGGCCTCTCCAATGTTTTTAATGTGATTTTTTGTTTGTTTTGTGAAATATTATCGTGGTAATATAAATATAATATAAATATATAAATATTATTATAAATATTATCGTGGGTGTGGTGGACCCACACTGGTAGTATTTATCCACCTAGAAACACTACCCAAATCGGGTAGTGAGGCAATGAACTTTCGAGTTCGAAATGCTAATCAATTTTTTTTTTTTTTTTTTTTTTTTTTGTGAAATATTATTCAGGTAAACGAAGAATGTTGATGAAAAAGTATTTTCAACTACAAGCTGCAAAAGAGATTGTAAAAGAAGAATTTGAAGATACACCCATTGCCGATTCTTGTTATACCGAATATATTGACCAATTTTGTGATCCTGATTTCAAGCCTCTTGTAGAACATTCGGATTATGACATCAACGTAAGCCCGACTTTTATAACACTACAAAAGTGCTACAAAAATTTTAATTTAATTTTTTCATAAATGCAGAAACAATTGAAATATCCTTTATATGGTGGAGTCATCTATTCATTTTATAAGCAACAAGTGGACGATGGCCAACTAAAAGTACGTTCTACATTAACGAATTTCAATCAACCTTTCAGGAGATCTTGCTCGTTTACAACGCCACCCGAATTAGCTCTTCAAGAAATTGACTATTAATTAAACCTACAATTACTTTTATTCGTACACGCAAAAACAAGATATTAAAATTATAAGTTCTAGTATGAGTTTATGAAGAATTTATTCACAAAGAAACATATATACATATGCACATAAGAATAAATATGTACAGATGAAGTGTCGAAAAATGTTTAATTTAATGATAGACTGCAGATTTTCAGAAAATGACTGTTTTCTTTGTAGGTACTTTACAAAATAATACCTAATATAGAAAGCTACAAACTCGCATTTGATCTGTTTACATTTCAAAGGCAACTCTTACCACGAGAAAGAAGAAACTAAGCTTCACTAAAAAATCATCTCGTTTACAAAACATGTACCCGAATTTTACATTGGACAAGAAAATACTGAATCTATCTGCAAAGAAACTTACATCTTGTACATTAAAATTCTTGAAGATATTTCAAAACGCAGACCAACGAAAGGAATAAATAATCTGCACCGATGATCGTAATTTCATGCGATGCTGGCAATTGAAAGTAACTCTTTTAAAATAACTGTGATTGTTCGTAATACTAGATCGCATCGGTAAATACAAGGTGCGAACCAAAATCGCTTCCAAGATCGCAAATAGCACGTAGCAGTGCAGATAAAATAGTAAAGATAACAAAGCTATCACGCAACCAAACTGCAGTTTTATTTTGCAGAAGCGTTTTTGTCGGTCGATTTTCAAAGGACAGAACGTGATGCAAACTTATTCACGCTCGTAGCGAGACGAATTGATGGAAAACGTCGAGAATATGAGGATCGAGATCTGAAGTGAAGAGCAGAGTTTCCAATGTGGATGAATACTTTTGAACTTGCTCGTGATGCTGAAAAGAAAATTTTAAAAATAATTACTGATTAGCATTACATTAATTATTTAGAACTAGCATCATTATAAGCACGTGTAGCACACGAATTAATAATAATTCTTTTAAAAACAAGACTGCTATAATTCCAATTTTATATTGCACAAATTGAAGCCCTTCGAATTAAATTTTCTTTAACTGCTATGGCATTGCGTTTGAAATATTTAATTTGGTACATTTGCATATGAGAAATAATTCAATTTTGAATGCACAAAAATGATTTTAGTCTTTATGCCTAAAATGAAAAATTGTTCAATTTTGGTGGCTTCCACAAAAAGTATATACTATATTAAAAGTGCACCATATTTAAAACTTCATTTTGAAGCTGTCAAATTTGTATTGTCAAAAGTTTTAAACCTTTAATTTATCAAAACATGAAAAGTTTTTAATTTTTAAGGTTTTAAAAGCTTTGACTTTTAAATTTCATAATACTAAAGACCTCCACTTTGATATTGTACAATTCTAAACACTTCAAATTGAAAATTATTCAAGTTTGAACATTTTTTTAATTGAAACTGGTCAATTTCTAAATGATCAAATTCATTCATTTCTAGTTTTAAACGCGTAACATATTTAAATTATTTCACTTTGCAGATTTTAAAATCAAACTTTTTCGTTTTTAGTGCGTTTCAGTTTGAAAATGTTTTCTTCGTCAAATGTCAATTTTAAATGTTTCTCATTTTCAGCCTGTCTAATTTCAAAGACTTTTAGTTCAGTTGCGTAATTACAAATGCTTCGAACAGAAAATTGGGTAACTAATGGAGCTTTCGATTTCATATTGTACAATTTTAAACAACTTTAATTGAAAATCATATAAGTTTAGATGTTGTAGCATATTATTAATTATTGGATTATTTACTTCAATTGAAAACTGTTAACTTCAAGATATTATTTATAAATTACACGATACTACTGTAGATTATTATTATTTTTTTTTTATGTAAATCATTAGCGCTAAAAAAGCGATGCTAACTCTTTCACGTTTTTTTATGAGTGAAATGACTTTTGAGTCAGTCTAAAAAGTCAATTTTATGTTTCTATTGAAACATTGGAACGTTAAGGAGGAACATGCAATGAGTAAAATCCAAGATTTTTTAATGCTATTGAAATATGTTAAACTTGTATTAATATCCGCGTCAGCAGAATCATATAAATCGGGGATTCTTATTCTAAAATCCGTGTTATTTAATCCATAAACTTATGAAAGTTTATAGAAATTTAACATAATTTGCAATTAGAATGTGTCGTATTATAGAATTTCAACGAAATTAGTAGTATTCTCAACTCTTTTTGGATTTTTTAAGAACGTATTCACAACTTTTTTCCAGATATTACAACCTCGAAGTTGCGCATGTTCCTCTTCAACTGTCACTGTGCGATAGAGAACAAATTTCGAAACAAAAGAATTCTAAACGAGTAAAAAAACAAAAGCCTTACTCCGAAAAGAATGAATACTGTGAACGGACAGTGATGAAGATGATTATTATTAATAATCATTCTTTTTAATAAAAACTTACCAGTAAAAATACTTGTTGAAGACGACCAATTGTCCACCGATACCAATGCGTGTTATAATCGACGCCATCAGTATCGCAGCGAACCAAATGTTCCGAAAGGATCATGATGAAACGCTGGAAGATGATCAGGAACAGATTCTTCTGATCTGCTTGGGCAGCTTCGAGTTTTTCTTCCATGCGTTCCACAACATCTTCCGATGGTCTTTCTCCACTTTTATCTTTGTTGTTGTCCTCGTCTTCTGAAGAAGATCCAGACCTGCTTTCTGCTCTTCGCAGCTTTTCTCGAGCCTCAACGAGTTCTTTGCTCAATTTGATGACATGCTTGTTCTTCTTCAATATCGTCAGGTGAAGAATCTCCCAAATGTAAAGCCTGAAAAGAAAATTCAAGTTCACATCCTAACTGTTAAGATTTTCTGTGAGCAACACAAGGCATAATGTAAGAAAATAAACTCACTTTGTGAATTCCGACGCCATTTCCTTGGAGAATATCCAATTAGCGATCGCACTGCATTCGATGATCCCAGTTTTCAGAAGTTTGTCAGTTAAAACTACCATCATTTGATAATGGTTCCTCCAGAGAGCGTACATATTTCGCAGAATGCAGATTTGAGCTTCTTCTGTTTCAGCAAGAACCTGCAAATAAAATTATTGATAAGCTACATCTAAAATATCTTGGAAGATCAAATAAAGAAAATATGCAGAAGATATTTTACTTTGAAAACATAGTGGAATTTGCCGATTGCAGCGAAACTGTGACTGAAGCTTTTCGATCCGAGATTCAGTAAAGTTTGAACAAAGACGTCGATCTTGAGCGGATTAAATGTTTCTTCTTCTCCAATGCCAGGCAAAGTGTTGAGGACAGTCAAAACTTCTTCTGGTGTGCACTTCCTTCTGATGGCAACCACAAGCTCGTGAGCAGCCGCTGTTCCAGGAAGAGCATCTGAAAAAATATGGAATGAACATCACGCTCACAATAATATTTGACATCGAAAAACTTAATTCATCTTAACTTACTTGCACCTTCTGCCGTGTACTTATAAATCGGTTCTGGAGGTTCCGGTATCAGTTCACCGTATGACTCTGGCATCATGTCTCGAATTCTTTGGAAGTACGACAGCCTGAAAAATTGGGAATTGTTATGAACTAAATTTCTTAAATTAAAATAAGAATTTATTAGGAATATGAGAGAATTAGTAGTATGTACCGCAAAGCCTTTAGCAGCACTTCTCGGATGAATTTTGGACGAGGATGTTCTGTCTCCCGTTGCAGGCATGAGTCCCAGTCTTCCCACGACCAACGAAACTGGAAGTTGCTCAAGTGGTAAGCAAACCACCAGACGAACCGATCAAAAGCTGTAGCGGCCATGCTGTCAATTCGCCGGAATAGAATTTCGGTTGCTTGAGCCAATACCTGTGGCATTGTCGAAGGCTGAAGTTTACAAAGCTCAATTAAAATCGAACCATAGGCAATCTCGAGATGCTTTGAAGTTGGAAGTCTAAATAACTCTCCAAACATCACTTCAACTATGCAATAATCCAGAGGGATCTTCAGCTTGTATGGGAAGTTCAACAAGTGCGCAGCGCTAAGAAAATTCAAATTATATTATAAATTTTGTCTTAACTTGAAACTTCATCATATTTTACTGAAAATAGAAACCTACCAATCTTTTCTTTCGAAGAAGTAAGTATCAATGATTTGTCTCAAGTGCTCTTCAATCAGGAATCTTTCTATCGCATGGCTGCCAGGCAAAAGTGGTCCTTCAGCGGGACAATCCGTGTAGTCGAACATCCGAAAGACAACGTACGGCAGAGGATACACATACGATTCATGATGAGGTGGAGGAATCAAAGTGGGCAAGTTGTGTTGCAACGCTTCACATAAAATGGAATCAAATGCTAGATAAGGTCTCGGAATGTGTTTCTCAGCCCAGTTATCCTGCCTCAGTTTCCTCACTTGTGCCCACAAGCAATCCAAATATTCTTCTTGTGGATGAGGTGTGTCACTCGACCAAACTCTGAGAGCCGGTTGGTGCTTCTTGCTACGTTTGTTCAGGAAAACCTCAATTGTCACCATCAAGTGGTCTAATTCCTGCTCCTTCTTTTCGTAGAGTTCCCTCCCTACCCAGGGAAGTGTTGAGAGAACGGCAAAGACGTACCTAAGTGAAGACAAAAAAGATAAAATATCTATCTACCTTCAAGAATATCTTAAAATGATTTCCAGAAACGTACCAATCACGTCTGACTTGAGGCACACTGTCTTCATTCGCAGCATCAAGCATACTGTCGAATAATTGCATCAGGGATCCACAGGAAAGTACATGGCAGTTGACCAAATCCGCTAAGAACCTCAGCGAATACCTTGCGACATCCCATTTTCCAGCCTTCAAAGCATCTTTAAAATTTTTCACCATGTAGTCAACGAATTCTCCACCGAAATTGAAATTCTTCGCATTCAGGAGTCCAACCAGTGTCGTGTAAATTGTGCACTTTTCTGGCATCTTAATCGCACACTCAGTCAAGATTCGCAATATTTTCCCTCGAAATAGTCCCAAATCAGCTTCTAATACTGAAGCCAATCCTTCCAAATTACTTTCTAGTGATGAAGTAGACTTTTCACCCACTCGCAGAATAAGAGATTCGAGGCGATCCTCAATCTCCTGATTTTCTGATACGCGTCTGCGTTTCTTGTAAACGCGCTCTGAAAAAATATTTTTCCAATAATAACGTAATTACGAAAAGATTCCATGCTACGGTATTTTGTTCCAAATAGTTCAGAATTAAGATAAGAAATCGCTGACTGGTAATATTTATTTCGATAGAAGGTATTGAATCTTTTAGTTAGAAGTTAGACCATATTCTTAAATTTTCAGGGTGGCCGTTTTAACCAGAGAAAAAATTCCAGGCCATTTTTCAGTTCACAAACATTTTTCAGGGTCATTAAAATTGAAAAATTAAAACTCTTAAGCCTGAAAATGTTTTCATTTGAAGTAATAAAAACTGAACTACAAAGAAAAGTACTCAAAGTAAAATTCATTTGAATTTCAAACTTTAAAAATTGAAGCTTACAAATTTTTTATTCAAACGCACAATAACTTACACTTATAGAATTTAAATTTTTAACACTTTTCAATTGAACAATTTGAAATGAACTTCCCTTAAACTGCAAAATACAATTTTTTTAACTGTTATGAACTAAACAATTCAACGATTTTTCGTTAAAAAATATAAATCCGCTCTATCATTTTCACTGCTTTAAATTCAAGAATGAATCAATAAATTTGTACATTATCAAAATGATACAATTTTAAGAAATTTTAACTTATAGATACATAAAATTTGAATGATTTATATTTGTTTAGATTTACCTCTTTTTAAATTAGAAGTTAAATTATTTTTATTTTGAGATGTTTCAAATTAATCATTGTTTAATTCTTATATACACATAAAAATGCAACGCTTACAAATTAAAAAAATTGTAAATGGAACAATTAAAATTGTAACGCTCAAAGTTTTCATTTTAGCACTCTGAAATTTTAACGATTCAAGGCTTTCTATATCAAATGCAATCCTGTGACATAAGTTGACTTTTTTCAATTTTTTTTATATTTTCTAAACAGAGATTAAGCCATAGACCTTGCTGCTGTTCTTTAAATTAACAGGCCTTTTCAGAATATAAAAAAAACTATGCCAAATATGAAAAAATACTAAAAAATAATGCGGCTACGGAGGTACAATGTCAAAATTGTGTTTCGTCAAAGTTTTATGTCGAAGGAGACGAAAAGGAACCTGACTAAAATTTGGTAATGTTTACTTTTTGTTCTTTCCTACCTAAAACATGATTGCCATATAATTTTGACGATATTTATCCGTAGCTTCATTGTCTTTCGATACCTTTTCATATTGAGCTTCGATGTGGGCCAAATTATTTTTAATTTGTAGAAATAATAGTCAAAAACTCACAAATAACCCTCAATTTCTTTCGGATCCCTGTTATCTAGTTTTGAATATTTGATTTGTGATTGTTCATTTTCAATAAAGTGTAAAAAATTACTAATATTAATAAACTGTGCTTTTTTTAAAACATTATTTAATATTAATTCGGTGTGATCGCTGGAGAGATTGATCAGCAACCTGGGTCGGAGTATTGTTACGGAACGAACTTGTTATTTAAATAAATAACACGAGAATTCTAGATCAGTCTAAAAAATCTATACCCCCCCCCTCACATTAATCCTTTCCTCACCGAGCGAGTCACACCTACCCCGAAAGGGAAATGGCTTAATGGTATAATAATATTTGAATAGGACTTAAAACTAAATAGAAGCGTTTTATTATGAATCTACTTATTTGAAGTTAGTTTAAAATTGAAAATATTTTATAAAGAATCAATCGGACGTTTACATTGGTTTCGAATTGAAACAGTTCAATTCTTAACGTTAAAATCCGTAAATTGTTTAATTTTTAACCCGCGAACTTTAATTTTAAAAATTGTCAAATTCAAACGCTTTTAATTTTTAATCGTTTAAGTCTTCGAAACCGCATTTTAAAATTCTTTAAACTTAAAATGTACGCTAAAAAAAGACTAAAAATTGAACAAATTTAAACTAAAATATTACAGAATTATTTATTGCTAACTGAATGAATTTATGATTCAAAAAGTAAACAATTGAACCTCACATTAAAAAACAAGTTGAAATCGAACTTATTTAAAATTGCATCTATATCATCTGATATGAAAATTATATTTCAAGTGATTGAATAGATTTTTCTTCTAAAAATTTGTAAAATTCTCGGTCAAAAACAAAATTCACTATCATTTCCCGGGGTTTCCCGGCCTGAAAAAAATTCCCGTTCATTTTTCGGTTTAGCGGCCACCCTGATTTTCTTCGATTTAAAGACAAACGATAATTTTTAATTTGGATGCCAGCTGGAGAAAATGTTCGACTAAATAAATTAGTGTAACCAACTATTCCGATATTGGTGACCTCAATATGTTCATACATAGTTATGAAATTATTTGGGGCCTCCCCTCAAACAATAATTCGTGTGATTCTTGCGATGCAATCTTCAATAAATTCTATATAATTCAGGTCGATCTTCATGCATATATATGCACCGCATATTTCAAAATATGATAATTTCCAATAAGCCGCAGAAACTTATTGAATATAATTAAAACATTTAAAAATTGGGTTTTGTTATATAAAGGTTCATTTAAAGTTTGCACACAACCATACAATGATAAAAATAAAAACACTGAATATCGATCGAACTAATTTGTTTATAAACGTATGTATAAAGCCATTTTTTCTCAGTGGGAATACTTTCTCATTAACGATTTTTAATTTTGATGACATTTTGTATCCCTATATATGCGCAAATATTAAACAAAATTGTAGAAAAATATCATTCGCCTAATTATTTTTTAATCCTCAGTTCTAGATTTGTAATTTATTAAATAGATATAATATATCTAATTTATTGAATCTTACCGTATCCATCGTCATCATCGTGAGGTCTTCTCCTGCTCATTTTTAACAAAATGGGATGAACTGACTTAAATTACCACAGGCAGCCACATGAACAATTCCCCTTTTTCAGTATTTTCTAAAACGTTGAAAACCCCGTTAATGACTTCAAAAACCTTTAATTGCTACAGAGAATAAAAACTCCAGCCGCTTGATCGTCTTCTTACAATTTACCAGCAATTTACAGCGACGCGTCACGAAAATCCACGAGCGTCGAGCCTGGTCGAGCCGTCGAGGCATGGAACACAAAATTAAATGAGACATCCAAAAATTCAAAAAATTTGTTCTTCCGGTCGATTTTTTTAAGTATTAGAAAAAATTTATTCTTTGCATTAAATATATCACTAAGAACCATTTATTTATCCCTAAAAGCAGCAGTAGAATTATTTTTTCTATAATTCCTAAAAATTCCCAAACTTTTTTAAACTTAACCTCAAACTATTTACAGTAGTTGCGCATACGTAGTATTTTGGCTGATTTCATCTTTATTTAAAGTAAAAATACTTTATGAAAATAAAAATATTGACACATACAAAATTGAAAACTCTAATTTATTTCAATCTATCATTTTTCAAATGCATTTTAATGCTATTTTAATTTGAATTTCATTATTTCCAATGTAGCATTTGTAATTTCGCGGTGAAAATGATACGTTTTGATTGGACAAGAACATCGCAGATGTGCCATCTGATACCAATGTTCAGCTTATTAACAATACATAACCTCAAGATCTCATGAATTTATATGATTTATAATTTTTATTTGATACATTTTAATTCCACACGTTTTTATAATTTCAATAATCCTACAAGATATTTGAAACTATCCACATAATTGTTCGATAATTCAAACCAATATATTAATATGCTTCAGGATGTCTGTTCATTTACGGATTGGTGGCATGAAAAGTTTCATATGGTGATAAACTTGTATAAAGTCAGTTGCACATCTCCACAATTTTTAGATTCATCGGATCTCAATTTCAGCCTATTTTTCGTTCTTCCGTCTGCTCCGGTCAGCGAGAAAAAAAATATTTTTTGCAATAAAATTCTCTCGTTTTAACAATTGTTAAATCCTTTTCGGTTTTCGCCGAATCGGTAGAGTTTAGTTCTCTTCCTGGTCGGGTATGTCCAGGTCGTATATTTTCTACTCTTTATGGTACTAAGAAGGAAAAATTAGGGTAGAATGGCAACATCAGCTAAATCGAGGCCCCAGGATATGCCTCCTCCTGGAGGTTATGGACCGATCCAAACGGACCGAATAAAAATACGAAATTTTATGACAGGTATTGTATACAATTTTTATTACAGAAGACACTATATTCTATTTTTTACACTCAATTTTTTGCTGACTGATGTTACGACCTTCCAGTGTCAGATTTTTTTCGTTATTTGGAAATTATTATGCAATTAATTGGATACTGTTATGCAACTTTTGTTTAGTTTAGTATAGTTGAGGTCACAATGTTAAGGGATGAAATTAAGGGCAAAATTTCGGTCCCTTGTCCAGATCCCTTATTCGTACCTGTTCCTGTATTCGTTATACAAATATAAAAGTCTTCCAATTTTATTTACTTCGTAGGCAAAAACAAAGTGATATTTTACTATATTTATTTACAATATTATTTCTTTTTCCAGCTCCACTCACCATCGGCTTATTCGTAGCGAGTCAGTTCATCGGATTTTATTTTTACGGACTGAATTACAAGAAGATCAAGGATGAAAAAGAGGAAATGAAGAGTGCACGATTTGCAATGTTTCCTATGCTTCTTGCCGAAAGAGATCGAGCGTAAGAAATCCGATTTTCTACCGTTTTTAAAGATTCTACCTTTTTCAAGTATCAAGGATTTTTATTATTTGATTGCCTAGGGCAAAGGAACCAATTGTCGAGGAAATAGTCAACTTTAAATTTTCTTATCCTCTTTCATGCCTAGCTTGAACCAACTTTCCCGGTTTTTTGCTGATTCTCTTTTGGGGACACCCCCTAAATATTTTAAGGTGAAAATGAGAAAAATCATAAGATGGCTTCTTAAAATACCTTAGGTTTTGACTTTTCGAGTACAGTTTTTTTTAAGCTTGTCTTCAAAACAGCTCAGTCTTGAAGTTTTATTTGCGTTGACCCTTCAGTTTTGCATAAAAAAAAAATTCCAAGTGTTCAAGGACAAGCGATATGTGGAACTAATTTAAAAATGTTTAAAACAGTAAAAAATCAGTGTTTTGAAAATTGCTAGTTTTTGATGCATTTTGTAAAAAAAAACATAGAGTTGAAATAAGAAATGTAAAATTAAAAAAATAATGTAGTGCATCCTACATAAAAACGTCGCCATCTTAAGTTTAAGTAGATTAAATTCCCTGAAAAATGAAACAAAGAACAATGTTTGAACTGCAATGGATCATAGGTTATTGCTTCCTGAAATAAACCAATTTTTCATAAAATCTTATTAAACGCGTAGTTTCTGAAAATATCTAGTTTCGTTGCACTTAACATTCATAGTAGTACATAAGCCAGTCTTATTTGAATAATTCTCTAAATCTTTCCTAGAGATGTGAGCTTGTTTTTAAAAAAACTAAATCATTTACGAAATTCTCTATTTTTTTAACAAGCTTACTTTTCTACGAAATATTTCAAAAATTATTTTAATTAGACTGTTTAAATTGCACTTGTGAATGTTTGGTGCTACGAAGCTAGATATTTTCATAAACTACGCATTCAACATGATTTTCTGAAAATTTGATTTATTTCAGGAAGCAATAATCTAGAATCTATTGTAGTTCAAATATTGTTTTTTTTTTTGTTTTCCGGAAAATTTAGTCTGCTTAAACTTGACAAGGCAACATTCCTATGTAGGATGCTCTACAAATGAGATATTCAAAATAAATATTAAACTTTACACAAAATTTGCACTCAAATGTCGCTTCTGAAGGCCTTATTTTCTAAACTATTAGAGCTAGAATGCCATATTTTTTAGTCTTACGGATAATTTGATATAATTTATTTTGAGTAATGTTTTTTTTTATATAAAATGCACCAGAAGCGAACAATTTCAAAAAAAAGCCTTTTCTTTCACCGCTTTGAACCAATTTAAAAGAGCTCCAGATATCTCTTGTCCTTGAACCAGGATGGCCCGCGCCTGGGATAAAGTCGGGAGAGAAATATTACACCGGGAGATTTCCCGAATTTCATAATTGGCGTATTTTGAAGCTTGTAAATTGTTGCTAAATAAGCTTTTCCCAATAATTTCAGGTTCCTGTCAACAATATATGCATTTTTCTAACTCAGAGTCAAAATTATTATTTTCGGGAATTTGGTATATTTCATGTTTAAAGAAAAAGTATAACACGTGCATTTATGGCACTCATCAACTTTGGATGTATTTTTTTGTCCCGCGACTTTTTCTGTCCCTCATGCCAATGTAAAAGTTTATTGGTGTACGTCAGTTTGACATGTTATAAAATTGTCTTCCTTACTTCAATATAAATATGAATACTTAAAGCAACAGGTAGTTGTTTCCATTGCATGGAAATGCTTTATCGTTGATTTCCAAGTTATTCATTTCGCACTTTAGATTAAAATGATTTAATTTTAAAAATCGTGATGCATATTTTAAAAATTAATTATTTTTACAGATTAGTTTCAAGATCTTAATTGAATTTTAATTTTTAACGCCTCAAGTATGAATTAGTTAATTTTTAAAGTTTCCAGTTAGAAAGCATATAATTTTCAAAGTTTTCAAAATAATTAAACTTTAAAGGTTCACATGATTTCTCGAAATATTTTAAATTCTGCAATTTTGAACGGTGGAAACGACAGTTTTTTTTTACAGAAATCACATTTATTAGCAATTTTTAAATTGGAAAATATTTGATTGGAAAATTTCAATAATGAATTCTAAAGGAAGTTTTAAAAATAATTAATCGATTTGAAATTAAAAATGGTGACCGAATCCATTTCAAATCAGGCAGGTTCTACACTTGTAGTCGCAGAATCTCCCGGGGAAAAACTATGTTGTTTTTTAGAGGAAATTAGGCAATACGTATTTTTGCGATTTGTGAAGAAAAAATTTCACGAAGTTATGCGTATTAGATTTTTTTGCTTTGTTTTTCAAAAAAATGCCAATTTTTTCTTTAAAGTTATATTACTTTTGACCTAATTAGGTTATTTATACTTATATTTTTTGCCAATTTTTTTTTAATTTGTTCTATCATGAGGAAAATACCTTGTGAGTTTTATGCGGGCTAAATAACTTTTGTGGCCAGGAGAATTTTTTTTCATAGAATCGAATTTTCGCATTTTTCTTGCGAACAACAGATACGAAAAAATGTAAAGAAAATAATTGGCACAGTTAAAAAAGTTCTACAAAAAGTTCTTTTACTCATTTATGATATCTGGTATTATTTCCGAGAAAAATAAAAAAATTCAATATTTCTTTCGGTAACTACAGTTGCAGCAGAGCAGGCAATTCTTTTAACTGTACAAGTCTATTATTAACTATATTATAAATTGTTTTTCTGTGCACAGTTTCAAAATCAGGGCACACTTGTCGTTTCACATTCAAGTTTATTTTCCGAGTTTTACCTATTATTGTGAATCTAAATTTGCATAGAGACATTGAACTATCACAGAATGATAAAAAAATGAATTAACAGATTTTCGAATTTCAATTGTTCATTTATATATAAAAGTGAAAAACAAGTTGAAGGACTAGAAACATATGGGCAATTTCTGTTGAAGGGGGCACACCACACCTTTTTTATTTGAAAAAAAAATTTATTTATATAAAAAAAGATATTCTATAAGTTTTATGTGGGCTAAGCCATTTTTGTGGTCAAGAGAATTTTTTTTATGAAAATTGAAATTCTTTTTTTTTCTCGGAAATGGTACAAGATATCATAAATGAGTAAAGGAACTTTTTATAGAACTTTTCTTGCTGTTTCAATTATTTTCTTCACATTTTTTCGTATCTGTCGTTGTTTGCAAGAAAAATGCGAAAATTCGATTTTATGAAAAAAAATTCTCCTGGCCACAAAAGTTATTTAGCCGATATAAAACTCATAAGTATTTTTTCTAATGATAGATAGTACAAATTTAAAAAAAAATTGGCGAAAATTATAAGTGTGGGTTTTTTGAGAAAATCGGCTTTTAATATTTTCAGAAAAACCGCCGCCATTTCATTAATTTTGAACATTTTATTAATTTTCTTGTGGATTTTGAAATAAGGCAATAAACTCTACCAGAATCTGTAACAAAATCTTAAATAACTCAATTAGGTAAAGTGTTATATAAGTTTAAAAAAAATTGGGATTTTTTTTTGAAAACAAAGCAAAAAAATCTAATATGCATAACTTCGTAAAAAAAAATTTTTACACATCGTAAAAATACTTTTGCCTAATTTCCTCTAAAAAACAACATAGTTTTTCCCCGAGAGATTCTGCGACTTCAAGTGTAGAACCTGCCTGATTTTAAATGGATTCGGTCTGGTATTGTTTAAAATAAAAAAAGATAAAAATTCAACCACCTGAAGATACCACTGTAATTGAATAATTTCTGGAATTTCGAATGGTTACAATTTAGGGTTCTGAATATTTATTTTGAATTCTAAATTTTCAATTTTTCCCTTTCGCAAGTGCCAGTTTTTGTATAAAAAAATTTAATATCACAATTCATGGTGACTAAGATTTTTTTCAATTTCAAATTCAGAACTGCGACATAGAACATAATGCATTAGAGAACCCAATTGAGAAAGTCTGTGTCACTGAGATTAGAGACATAATTAACAACTTAAAAACGGTAAGGCTGCTGGTGTAGACAGTATTAGCGCTGAAATGCTTAAATACGGTGGCGAGTACATACCTCACAGGTTGTGCGAATTGATAAATTTATGTATCGAGTTGGAAGATGTCTTAGACGATTGGAGAATAGCGATTTTCGTACCAATATACAAAAGGATGGGAGATAAAAGCAGCTGCAATAATTACAGTAGTATCAGCATATTAAGTGCTGGAAGTAAAATATACTCAAAAGTACTTAGGGGCTATTCATTAATTACGTAAGGGCAATTTTGACCATTTTTGACTGTATTTTGTATGGATGGTTGTTAGTTTTTGAGGGTTGGTTTTAAATAAATTTCTGTAGAAAAATGGAAGTGTAAGCAACTCAATTTTTTAAGGCCAGAAGGGTGAAAAATAAACGTTTATCTATCATAATACAGGAGAGTCTCCCCTATTTCTGCGCCCTTGAAACGAAAAGATTCTTTTATTTCTACGCTGAAGAGGGCCTCACCTTTACCGCGAGTGGGCAGGATATTTTGCTCAAGCGACGTTCATTGGCTGCCCCGGCTCGAAGTAACTTTTTCAAATGCGATGTGCCGAAAACAGCGTTCGATTTGAAATCAATAAATGCCATAAATAATAATATACCGATAAATACATCCGACATTCCTAGAACTGCTGGCCCACGCAGTTTCTCAGCTCAATGGGCACTGCGCAGGTACGTACTCGAGTATCTTGCGCAATATTATGTATTCCAATTGGAAACGTTTCAGATGGCTCCGATTTGCGCAGTTGAAAAAATCACAGACTCGCGGTCCGTTAGCGCTTTTTTGCGCATTATGCGATGCAAAACTGAAGAGTTAGGGTAAATAAAACTTCGAGATTGAGCTGTTTTCAAGCCAAGGGTTAAAAAAGACTGTACTTAAAATTTCAATATCTAAAATATTTTAAAAGGCCACCTAACGATTTTCTTTTCATTTTCGGCTTAAAATATTCAGGAGGTATCCCTAAAAAAGAATGAGCAAAAAACCGGGATGGACAAGCACCTTTTCAGTGAATGTTTATTCAAGCTAAGCTTGCTTTCTTATAAACGAAGACTCCTACAACTTCGAAACTTGTTTTCCTGAACAGAAAATTTATCCGATAAAAATGTCTATGTCTATTTTTATATATAAAATTAAACTTCAGGTAAAAATAAATTAAATAAATAAATTAAAGATCAAATTATAAAGTAACCGAATTTGTGGTTTAAAAATTTGGATCTAACCAACGTAATATATTAAGAAAGTGGCAACTTTCCGTCAATTTCATAAGGGTCGCTTATTACAGATATTAAATTCAGAATGAATTTCTCTTCTAAAAATATGGAGTTTTTCAGAGTTTGTAGTTTATAGTACCGATAGTATTAGAATATTGATTTTATTTTAATTCATTATTTGTCGTCAAAAACATCTGGCGATCCTCGACAATAGATGCCTATACCCTTTATAAATGTTCTTTTTGTAGATTCTTAAAGCAACTCAAAAAGAACCGAGATGAGGAAAGAGAGCTGATGAAGAACGACCCTGAATGGGAAGTTGGTACCTACTACGGAGAACCAATCTATATCACCCGGCCAGCGGAAGAATTCCGTGAGCCGACATTCCAAGAATTTTACGCTCATGCTTCTTGGTCTGAATCCATCGCACTCAGAATGTTACGTCGTCACTTTTTCTAAGTCAATATTGCGATTCTTATCAAGAACTGTAGTATACAATACGTTAAACGTAATAAATAATAAATGTACATAATGTTCTGTTTCTGCTCTAAACTTATTTGGCTTTCGACATTTGTATCAAAAAGAATATGTTTTTCGCAGGGAATGAAACAAAACTTGCGTTCCGGCCTTAGTTGGTTTTGAAATTCGATGGAAACAAACTATTTCCACGTCAATTTTTGCATTCATGATGTAGTTTTTTTTACTTTCTGGAAGAAAGAAGTAAAGTTTGTAAATAATTAATAAACAAATGAAAGTACTTTGTACTTTTTTTTTTTAACCGATTGGAGTTGCGGTCATGGAATGAATTAAACCGAGGAAGGAAACATCAGTCATTTATTGAAACGTTTTTTCTGAAGTATTGTTTTAAATTTATAGCACTTGAGAAGATCGTTTTTTTCGGTATAGGTCTCTATTCATTCCCTGGATTTCCTCTATTATTCTCCAATCCACCTTCATCGTTGAAATTACAGGAAAATACAAATTTAAATTTAATGCATAAGATAAATAACAGTTTTTATTAACTCTCCCCTTTTGACATTTTTCATAAATACAGTTTAAAACCACATACTTAGTTTTTAAGGATATTCGGCACTAGTCAAGGAAATAAAATACTCTTTCATCATCAGATATAAAGAATTCTAGATCTTGAAAAATCACTATGAATTGAATCCTGTCTTGATGTTGAACCAATATTATACAACTAAGTTTCAAGCCCAATTTGCCCGGAACAAAATGCTCATTGAACTGCAGATTCTCCAACCGCTGATGCTTGTGCAGCTGCCTGTGCTGATGCTTGTGCTGCATTTGCTTCTACCATTTTTTTCGTGAAAATGGGTAAGATTTCTGAATAAACTTCCATAATCCTGTGATTGGTGTTGACAAACTTTTGTGCACAATTATTCACACAATTGTTCTGTTGAATCAAAAAGAGAAATAAGACGGATAAGCAAATCATTCAGCGAAATTATTCAGATTTATTAATCATTGCTGTAAAAAGTGTGATGAATATTACAATCTGTTGTTCTAAATTGTGTCCGTTGATAAATCAGTAAAATTTCAGATATTAATTGTCAAATTGTATGATTTTTTCCATTTGTATGTAAAAATTATTCAAACTTGTTCAATTTTTAATATTACAATTTAAAATGATACGTTTCGGAACATTGTCAATTATCTAAAAGCATTCCTGCTGAAAAAGTTTGATAGGATTTGATAAAAAAAATGTAATACTTTTCAATCCGTTTTCTGTATCGGCAGTTTTAATAATTTCCTTTACATTTTATCAAAACGTTCTACCAAATTCTATTCCCCGGGAAATCTTATACTTGTCTATGAGAGTTTTCTCATTGAAACTCTATAGTATCTTAAACGCACAAGACCATCAAAACCTATGTTCCAAAATCTTGGAGGTTTTTATTTAAGTCTATCCGTCGAGAAAGCCCATATACTTTTCAATCAATTTGATAGAAGTCTAAAGTGGATAAGTTTTCATAGAATTTCAATGAGAATCTGTTGATAGAAAAATATAAGCTTTCTCAACGAATAGAATTTGATAGAAATTTCCGAAACTTTGTAGGGTAGGATGTGATGCAAGTTCTGCGATGATAAGATTTGATAGAGTTTCAATGAGAAACTGTTAACAGAAAAGTATACGATTTCTGAACAGATAAAATTTGATAGAAATATCCAGGATTCTGATATATAGGGTCTGATACAAGAATGAATAGAATTTGATAGAAATTTCCGACATTCCGAAACATGGGTTTTGATACCAATATTTTTCGAGTTTCATTGAGAAACTATTGATAGGAAAGTAAACGATTTCTCAACAGATAAAATTTTATAGAAATATTCTACACTCTGAAACATAGGTGAGAAGGGGGAGGGGTTATAAGTGTAAATGACGTTACGAACTTAGACAACATTTAGAACTTGAATTCCTTTTGTTTGGTTAAAAATTCTATTATTTGGTTGAAAATGGAACTGTATCGTTAAAAACACATCTTTTTTATCAAAAGTTCTTTGTTAAAAATTCATTTTTTTAAATGAAGGTTCATCTCTATGGTTGAAAATTGCACTATTTTGATGAAAATTCGTTTCATGTTTGGTAGACAATTTTTGTTTTGAACTGACAATTAAACCATTCCATTCTTGGTCGAAAATTTAACTATTTCGTGGAAATTTGATCTTTTTCAGTAAAAATTTCAACTTTTTGGTTGAAAATTCAACTGTTTTTCAGATAATTCGTCTTTTTTACGTTCAAAATTAAATAATTTTGTTGAAAATTTATTATATTTTGTTCAGAATTCATCTTTTTTGGTAGAACATTAATCCTCTTAGTCGAATATTTGCTGTTTTTTTTGTTGTTAAAACTTATTCTTTCATCTGAAAATTTAACTATTCCATGTTTCTTTGAAACTTTTCCTGTATATTGGATAATAAGTTGGAAATTTATCTTTTTTTTATATAGAAAATTAATCTTCTGAGTCGGAAATTCATCTTTTTGATTGAAAATTCAACAATTTTCTTGAAAATTCATCATTCATGGTAGAAAATTCTTCTTTCTTGGTTAAAAGTGAACTTTTTTGATGAATTTTCGACTGTCTTATAAAAAAATAGTCTTTTTGTCTTGAAAACTCACATTTTTAATTGAATTTTAATGCTTTTTGTTTGAAAATTCGACCATTTGATTGAAAATGCATCTTTGTGTACTCAAAACTCAACTATTTTGTTAAAAATCTCATTATTTTTGGAAAATTAACCTATTTAGTCAAAGTCGTCATTTTTGTCGAAAATTCAACTGTCTACGAAAAAATTCGTCTTTTTGGCTTGAAAATATTACCATTTTGTTAAATCTTTTGACTATTTTTTGGAAAACTCGTCTCTTTTACTGAAAAATTAGTTTATTTGGTTGTTACTGTAATATATTTCCGATATGATTTGAAAGAAAGCTCTATCAGAAGTGCTGACTGATTTTGATTGGCGAAATTCGTTTCATTAAATCAGGTAGGATGATTAACAAAAACTCTCGCTTATAAAATTTGATTCCTGAAGTTTCTTTGATTCAATTTTATAGGATTTCTATCAAATGTTGCTTGCAAATTTTACCTCATCTGGTGTTATCTCTCTGGTGATGAATGTGTTTGCACAATGTTTAAAGCACGTTTCGGAAATCTGATTGTACAAAAGCAGAAAGTCTCTGAACTGTAAACAAAATGATTATAATTGTAAGATTATTAGAAAACGCAAATCTTACTCCAAAAAATGGACTCAAAAGTGTATTATATTTATGGATCTAATGAATCAAACGTGTATACTTTCAAAAGCAGTAATTATTGGGAAATTAGGTACATACGTTTCTAATTTCTGTGACACTCATATTCAATGATTGTTAATAATATTTCTTGTTTCCCTAACTTCACCTCAAAACGTCTACTTGTCGCAGTTGCCACACACGTGTTTACAAATTTCGAGCGACTAACCTAACCTCACCTAACCTCTCTAACACTTGTCAATGTGCAATGAAAATTATAAGAGCAAGGGAGGTTAACAATCGTAAAATCATTTTTTAAACTGATATTTCTACTTTTTTAGAGTGCGTGCTTACGATTGATTAGTTTTCTTACATTCCCAATGCCTGGAAAATAGTATATATTTTCACGAATAAGATTATCAGCAGAGATAATAGTATAAAGTTAACTGAGTGTCTAAAGTTAATCCGAAATCCGAATTTGGTTGCAAAAATTTCCAATGCGGAGATTTTTAGTTGGATTTTGAGTTTACCTCGAACCTTCTACGATTATTCCAGGTAATTTTGAATTTAAAAAATAGTATTTATGTTTATAATTTTGCAAGAACCTATAGGTCTGGCGGGTATCGTGCTGATAGGTTAGAACATGCAGTGCACTTTTCCGATGATGCTTATTTATTTTTATTCTTTGTGCTTTTCATATAGATACCTAGTTTAAATTAAAAACGGATAAGCGTGCCTTTTCACATGGACAAATTTTAAAAGTTAAAAATATTTTTTCCAACCGATTACAACTAATTAATTAATTTTCCAGCTGCAACATCAAGAAAGAAAGTTTATTTAATTCGGACAAAAATAATTATTAACTTTTTCCTCGGTATTTTGTTAAAAAAAATGATGAACTTTGAAATTTTGCTTCGTGAAAGGGCAGCCTAACACTGAACCAATATTATTTACGTAGTGTATACGGATCCGGCATATTTTGCCGGTTTTTAATTTTCCGTTCCGGCATATTTTGCCGGATCTTAATTTTCTCTTCCGGCGAGGCACCCTTGTGACTGGTGACAGAAATATGTTGGTTTAAACCCCTACCCCTTTTCAACATTTTATTTAATTTACATAAATAGTTAAATTTTCGAACAAAAAGTTTAATTTTCTATCAACGTAGTTTTTTTAAAACGAAAAATATGAATTCTCAACTAAAAAGTTAATTTCCGACCAACAAGTTTTTTCTTTTCCAAATTGATGAGTTTTCAAGCTCAAACGGCGATTTTGCTACAAAGATTCTTAACCTTTTTAATTTAATTTAATTAATTTTAAAAGTTTCCGATCTATTACCATGAATTTCTAAAAGTTCCTTAAATTATCATATATTTTCATCCATTATCATAATTTTAAAAATGTATGAAAAGTTTGATGAATTACCATAATTTCTAAATTCTAAAGTTTATGGAAATTTATCATTATTGTGGGAATTTATGAAATTGTTGGAAAAATGGTGAAATTTGTAAAAATGTATGATATTTGATGAAATTTATGAAATTTGTTGAAATTTATTAAGTTTGTGGAAATTTATGAAATTTTTAGAAAATGTTGTTGAAATTGATCAAGTTTTGCAAATTTACGAAATTTGTAGAAATTTATGATAATTTACGGAAAATGATAACGTTATTAAAAATATGCCGGAAGAGAAAATTAAAATCCGGCAAAATCTGCCGGAAAAGAAAATTAAGATCCGGCAAGGAATACAGAAATATAAAGATGACACATAACCTCTACCTGTCATCAAGATCTCCCTTTAATTTTCTATTGACCGACAATAAATCGTTTGGAATTCAGAAAAAATTCTTTGGAATTCAATTTAGTACACGATAAAATATGCCGGAAGAGAAAATTAAAATCCGGCATATTTTGCCGGAAAAGAATACTCGACCTATTATTTATCTTCCTAATGAAATCTTCTTTGATCTCAAAAAAGTTTGAAATCCTTATAATTGTATCAATGTTTTCTTATCTTGTACACATTCTTCAGAAGATTACGGTATCGGTGGCGACAAAGTTTTGATGTGGGTTCCTTTAGGATTTTCTGCGACAAACACGAATCTGAAAGTTTTAAATCGATATCTCGAATAGTGTTCGATATGTCGATTTTTTATGTTAAAATCATTGACTTTTGTTTTTGATTAACATAATTTCTGAACAAGCTTTTCGATGGGATTGTTTTCGGGTAACACGGATATTAAATTTTTTAATCGATATCTCGAATAGTTTCCGAGATATCGATTTTTTCTGTTTAATTGAATATTCGAATAATGCAGGTTAATTTAAAAAATACATTTATGACTCATTTTTTACTTATTCTTATTATAAATCTTTATACCTAAAATTCTCTAGAATCATTTTTCAAAAGAGAATAAATTTTAATAAAACTATAGAACTACATAAAAACTATAACAATTTACATTATTGTGTAGAGAAGAAGCTGTTCTATTTAAAACTACATAGTATAATTGAAGACATGAGAATAACAACTGGATAAGGACCAAAAATAAAATTGTACAGGTTTACAAAAAAACGTTTTTACGTTAGGTTTTTAAATATAAAATTTTGATAAAATTAGAGATACATGTATTCCCCAAGAAATCTACATTGAATTGTAAAAATATTTAGGTCAACATTTTTTTCTATGTTGTTGAGAGGAAACTCAAAATGGCCCTTATTCAGTTTTCCATCTCACAAATTTCAAAAGTGCCATTTTTTCATAAAATTACGAAAATATATAAAGGAATTTTCCTTGGCTGTTACATATGTGTAATATATATGTATTTTTTATATGCTAAAATTTTGAAAAATTGACTCACTGGAATTTATCAAAATATGAGAATGACAAGTGGATATGGACCGAATATAAAATGATTTCTGTTTATTATAGAACAATGTGGCCATTATTTACAAAGTTTCAGGGAGGTGAAAACATTTTTTTCAATTTTCTGTGTTTGAGAGCGGAAAAGCCAATTGGTCTTTATCTAATTGTTATTCTCCTAATTTTAAAATTAATTTTCCGAGTAAAAGGAGAAATGGTTTTTAAATGTTCCTGATATGTATCGATAAATAGTGCCCTAAATTACTTGAAATGGTTAAAAACAGGATTTCGAAAAGTTGGTCCTTATACAGTAGTCATTATCATGTCTTCAATTTAACAAAGGAATCATTTTAAAATTAAAATACACGAACAACAATAATTTGAATAAAAAATTCCTCGAAAGGCTTCTTAAATTATAGAATTGGTATAACAATATTTTTATTTGCATGTCTAATCTGAATGAAACGAAAGTTTAGATTATTGAAAGAAGTGTTTAAAATTTATTTGATAAATAAATAAATTTTGAACACTTTTCAACGCACACGAATCTTTTCGAAATTTAATAAGCTTACATTAAAGAAAACATCCAAATCGGATGAAAAGTTTCGGCTAAAAATAAATACGCTGGTAACTTAATTTATGAAACTAGCTGTGAATTCGATCTCGGGTATTTCCACTTTGTTTGTATTTAGGTACAATTTCATGGTGCTCATTTGATGAGCACTTTGGTTCCTCTTTATAATTAATTAGCAAATGTGTTTGCTTCCTCATAGATGAAGTCAAAATAACAAAATACAAATGTAGCTCAATAAAAACGTCTCGAATCAAGGAGTCCTTTCTATTCTTGAATGAACATTGACAATGTATTAATATTATAGGTCAGTCTGTTTATCTCGAATCAAGGAATCTATTCAATTCTTGCATCAATTTTGAATTATTTTAAAGAAAAAAGTTCAACTATAAAAAACGGATTTTTCAAATATTATAAATGACCATAACTTCCTTACTCTTTAATCAAATATATCAATATTATAGGTCAATCGATTCGTCTCAAAGCTAAGAATCTTTTATATTATTGCACCAACGTTGAATTATGTAAATGAAAAAAGTTTTACTATAAAAAAAAACGATTTTTAAAATAATATAAAGTGCTAAAAAAATGTAAAGAATATTTTCAGAAATCATTTGGCCAGTTTCAAGATATAAATGGTGAAAATAGGCCTTCCAAATTTTATCAATGTATTTGCAACCGTTTTCAAGTTATCGTGTTCACAAAAAAGTGTGCCATCCACACACATACATCCGGAAAATTGCTTAGAACTGCTTAGAACTTGGAATTGTATTAGACATTTTTAAATTGAGGAACGTTTAATTAAATGAATTTAAACAATTTCGAAATTGTTACCATTACAATGCTTCTCCTATGACGAAGCAAAAAAAAATTTAATTTATGCTTTCTAAGGTGTTTTTTTTGTTGAATAATAGGGAATTGTAAATAACTTAATTAAAATAAATAAAAAAACTGTTCTATTTGTTAATTTCTGTCAAGATTAAATTGATAAATTAATATGTTATATTAGAAAAAAATTATTTGGTTTAATATATTCTAGAGAGTTTCATGAATTTAATATCGATTTTTCTGAAGGTGAATCGTTTGTAAAATATGATTGAAAGTTTGGACGCAAATAAATCATTATTGTTGCTTACAAAATAATCAATTATTGAAAGTCAAAGTTTCGTAATAATATTCATGTATCTTCGTAAACTTAAAAGTGTTTACCCTGATAAAAAATGTATAAAAGCTTCTCATGCACTCATCAAGGATGCACAGACATTCCCCTCACCTTGTGTCATTATCTTACCGGTTGAACTGTTTCAGGTAGTTATGGGCACTTTGGAATTAAGACAAAGCCTGACCGGACACAGGGGGAGAGTGTGGAATGTCTGTTGGCATCCGCTTGGCAGTTGTGTCGCATCTTGTGGCGAAGATAAAACAATCAGGATCTGGGTCTTGAAGGGCAGCCAGTGGGTCATAAAGACTATCTTGACTGAAGGTCACACGAGAACAATAAGGGAGATTGCCTGGTCTCCTTGCGGAAATTACATAGCCTCCGTGAGCTTCGATGCTACCGTGGCTATATGGGATAAAAAATCAGGTCAATTCGAGTGCAACACGACTTTAGAGGGTCACGAAAATGAAGTTAAAAGTGTTTCTTGGTCTTGCGGCGGACAACTATTGGCCACATGCAGTCGTGACAAATCAGTATGGGTCTGGGAAGTCAATGACGATGATTATGAATGTGCTGCTGTTATAAATGCTCATTCCCAAGATGTTAAAAAGGTATATTCATTTTATATTATTCTTCTTATTCAGGGTGGCCACTGGAGCGGGAATTTGGGAAAGGACTGAGACATTTTGAGACCGGGGAAAAACCAATAAATGATCGCGAATTTATTTTCATACTGCAAATTTTTTTAATTCTTGGATTTACTATAAAAACTCATCTATGCTACTTGATATTTCTCCAAATTGTACAGTTTGGAAATAAAGGTCTTAATATTTATCAAGTTTTTAAATTATGACGTTCAAAATTTGATAATTTCAGGTCAAAACTCGAGAAGTTAATCACTATTGAATACATATATAACCCTGTTTCTGGAATTTTTTTAGTTCGCTTGAATTCTCTTCAATTCTCGTGTCTTAAATTTTTATAAATTATTGCCAATTCCTTTGAGTTCACTTGTATTCGAGTGGATTCTTAAATCCTTAATATTAATTTGAAGTAACGCCTACTACATATGTATTTTACATATTACTTCAATTAAAATAATCAACTATAAAATAGACATTCTTAGGCTAGCGCTTCTTCCAAAAATTCAAAATTCAAATTTAAATATTCAAAATTTGACCATTTAAATTTGAAAACCTCAAGAATTGAGGAATTTTTTAAATTATGAAATAGAACCCATCAAGATTCTTTATTCTAAGCAAATTTATTTCAAATTGAGAGCCTAAGATTTTAAGTTTGTAGTCTTCAATATTGAATAATTGAAAAAAATCATTTGAAATAGAAAGACATTGAATTGAAAGTGTTGAATAATTTTAGATTGATACATTCAAAATTGCTTGGTTTTAAATTTAAATCGTTTAAAGTTGCAGAGTCAGAAATGAAAACCCTCTAATACTTTTATTATTATTTTTAAACAGTTTTTAATTCGGTGGGCTTGAAGTTTAATAAATATGACACATTTAATAATTTCATTTTAATACTTCATCCCTGAGCATTTTTGAATTATAGTATCATGTGAAATGGGATAATTTTTGACTGAATTCTTAAAAATAATAACATTTTATTTTAAATTGTAAGCACAACATTTTTTGGTTCAAATTTAAAAGGTTCAAATTTGTGCGATTTAAAAATTAAAGCCTTTCAATTCTTATTGATGTTTTACGAATTTCCAAAAGTTACAAATCTCGTTTTTTGACCTTTTGAAACCGTTTTACTGAAAAAAATTCGTCCTGCTGGAGCATGTTTTTTAAAGGATTCGTAATCTACACAAAAAATCCTATGAGAATCATCTAGAGTTGTTGTTTAAAGGAAGCAAATGATATCGGGCAGTATTATTTTCGCGTTTGATTACTTTGGAATATAAATTAATTTTGATTTTTGATTCTAATTTAGAATGACTTTAAAATTAGATTCATTAGTACGGAGTTAACTACGAACTACTAAAAATTATACATTGTTTAATTTTGAAGTTCGAATTTGTAAATTTAAATAACCAGGATTTTTTTTGAAACCCCGGGAAAAAGCGGGAAGTGGCGAAACTTTTTTTTTGAGTCTTGAGTGTCCACTCTGTTATCGTAAGTTTAATAGCTTATATTTTTTCTAAAATAAATATAAATATTACAATCTACTTTTAATTAAAATGACAGGTCAGATGGCATCCAACCAGCGACATTCTCGCATCGGCGAGTTATGACAACAGTCTGAAAATTTTCAAAGAAGACACAGCCGACTCTGATTGGCTCTGTGTATCGACACTCTCATCACATACATCAACAGTCTGGAGTTTGTCTTTCAACAGTACAGGTGATCGAATAGCGAGTTGCAGTGACGACAAAACTGTGAAAATATGGCAAGAGTATAAACCAGGGAACGAAGCTGGAATTCCTACCCCAAACGATGAGCCAGTCTGGAAGTGCGTTTGCACTCTTTCCGGCTACCACACGAGAACTATCTACGATATCGATTGGTGTAAAAAAACTGGATTGATCGTAACAGCCTGTGGTGACGACATTATCCGAATTTTTAAAGAAGAAAGCGATTCCGACCCAAATCAGCCGACTTTTACTATGGCTTGTGCGATGGAAACCGCTCATACGCAGGATGTTAATTCCGTTCAGTGGAATCCTGCTGAAGCTGGCCTTCTGGCATCTGCAAGTGATGATGGAGAGGTTAAGATTTGGTTTTACAGTGATTGAAATTTACTTTAGGCATACAAGCATTCGATGTAATATATAAAAATATACTTACTTGTATTTTGGAAAAAGTGAGTTTTTATTGTGATCCTGTCTTTACGTAATTTCCAAAATCTTGACACTTCTAGTGTTTATGAAGGAAAAAAGTGTATTGCATTCCAATTTTCCGCTAATCACGCCACATGATCATGTGTTAAAATACTTGAAAGGAATTACAAAATTTAATCTTCAAATAGTGACTATTTCAGGATTATTTTATTTCTTGTTCTAGGGTTATTCATGATCGGCAAGTTACTTGTGATAGGATTAAGTCGAAAAGTGTTCTTCAATAAACAGTTTTTAAATTCTGCTCACTTTTCGCACACAATGGGATTGCCTTTGAAAAATGTGGTAGATTCGTTGAACGGCTTCGCAGATCTGAAGCTCGCGGCTTCGTGGGATAATGTAGGATTGTTGATCGAGCCTACGGAACCTAAAAAAATCTCTCAGATTTTATTAACGAATGATTTAACCGAAGACGTGATGCAAGAAGCTGTGGATCTGAAAGCCGATATGATCATATCGTATCATCCTCCTATATTCAGTCCACTAAAGTCGATCACGACAAGGACATGGAAGGTGCATTTTCGTAAAATTAGTGATTTTAATTAAGCATTAAAACCAAATTATGGGGGGGGGGGGTATTAAATGTAATATAAATAATGAATGTTCCAAAAAGAATTTTTTGTTTGGAAACGCTCTAAGTTGAATATTTAAATTCAGACATTTTAGATGGACAATTTATAATTCAAATTTTTAATCACAGATTTTACAAATTCTGTATTTAAAATTGAACAATATTTAATATTGTGGTACACGCCTCCTCAGAACCAAGTTTCACTTAAATGAGCAGGCTAAAGTTTGCACCTTAGAAATTATGTTTTGGGGATGCCTCCTGAGTATTTTTACAGAATATGAAAAAAATCGTTAGGCCCCCTTTTAAAATAACTCGATATTTGTTGGTTTTCGACAGGAACAAGTAATAAGTAACGTTTTCTGTACTAAAAACCTTCAATTTTGCGCCCAAAATAAGTTACTGTGTGATTAATATTGATTGACTTTCCGAACAGTTTTAGATTTTGAAAAATATGTGGAAGACATCCGTTTTTTCAAGATTCCACAATTCTGGTCCATTTCTCGTGAAAATTCTAGAAAACGATAAGAAAGTCCAAAAATTTCAGAAGAATTTAAAAAGAAAAGAATGTTCTAGCATGAATAGTTCAGAAGTTATGACCTCTTAAACTGATTTTTCAGAGAAAAAAACTCTAAATCTTTTTCTTTTTGCACAATATCTCATCTCCTGTACATCCCACATGAACGCTGTGTGGAAATAAATTAAAGTTCTTCTTTGCATCGTGAGTTACTAAATCTTTCGGAATTTTAAACAGTAAATGAGTTTTCGCATGGCATACTTGAGTAAGAAATGTATTGGGTCATTACGTTGAAACAAAACAGTTACCATAATTCGATTTTTCCATTTGTAAAAAGAATTCCACAAAAAGCAGCCTGCTATAAGAGACTATAACTTCTGTTCTATAAAAGCTAGAATCAATTTTTTTTTAGTTTTAAAGATAATTTAATCTTCTTTCATTTATTTTCACACAACTTTTATGTCGAATGTACAGGGGATGAGATATTGTGCAAAAAGAAAAAGATTTACATTTTTTCACTGAAAAATCAGTTTAAGAGGTCACAACTTCTGAACTATTCATGCTAGAACATTCTTTTCTTTTAAATTCTTCGGAAATTTTTGGACTTTCTTTTCGGTTCTTAGAATTTTTACGACAAATGTATCATAATTGTGGAATCTTGAAAAAACTGATGTCTTCCACATATTTTTCAAAATCTAAGAGGGATCGAAAAATCCATCAATATTAATTACACAGGAACTTATTTTGGGTGCAAAATTGAAGGGGTTTAGTACAGAAAACGTTACTTATTACTTGTTCCTTTCGAAAAAATCACATAAATTGATCAAAGAGCAACAAATATAAAGTTATTTCAAAAGGGGGCCTAACAATTTTCTTCATATTCTGTAAAAATACTCAGGAGGCATCCCCAAATTAAGCCTGCTCAATTAAGTGAAAATTGGTTCTGAGGAGTCGTGGGTACAGTTCGAGAATAGAAAATTCTAAATTTGTTTACAAATAAAGCTTGAAATTACAACCCCAAAAATTGTAAATTTTAAAATTGCAATCGTTCAAAACTGTATACAATTTAAAATCGAAAGCCTCAACTCTTAACAGTTATAAGTTAAAAAAATTCTACGTGTGCCGAAATTTCGGTACGAACAGCTGGATTTTTTTGTTGCGAATAGCGGGACCTAGAAAAGGTACTATTTTGTACCAAAATTTTGGTACAAATAGCCGCATTTTTTCGGTACGTTTAGACACTCCCAATATTCATATTAGATAATTTCAAATTAAAATATTCAAAATTAGATATTATCAAAATCAATTAAAATTTCAAGTTTCTATTTTTTCAATGTAAATTCTTCAAAATTGAATAATAATTCTTAATTTATTGAAGATTTTAAATTTGCAATTAAGACTTAAACGATGAAATGTTTATGCGTATAAGACACAATTAGAAACATTAATTTTAAACGAATTAATTCCACGATTCTAATTGTAAGTTTCTAAGGTTTCCAATTCGAAATTATTCCACTTTTAATATTTTTTTAATATTTCAATGTTGGAGGTTTACAAGTTTAAATTCTTTAATTTTTAAATTCCTAACTTTTAACATTGAACATTAAAAAAATATAGTTTTTAGATACAATTGTTAATTTTGATATTTTAACTTTCAATTCAAGGCATTATAAATTAAACCATTTCAGAATTAGGTATTCCAAATAACAAATTTTAAAATTGGTATCTTACGTATACTTAGATATTTAAAATAATTGGAAGAATTTTAAAATTAATAATGTACCAGATTTTGGGTTGAAAAATTAATTCAATGTAACCTTTTTTTATACTGTAATTAAAATGATATTAACCGATCTATCAAAAAGACTTTAACGAAATAAAATTTTCCAGGAACGTATTGCAGCCAGGTGTCTTGAAAATAAAATTGCTCTCTATTCCCCTCATACGAGTTTCGATTCTGTGGTTGGAGGTGTTAATGATTGGCTCGCAACTGCTTTTGGTGAGGTCTAATTTAAAATTAATGTAAAATTTGTATTCAAAAGAACAATTGAATTATAAATGATGAATATAATTTTATTTTTTAATCTTATAATTATATATACAGATCTAGAGTCAAGTAGTCCCATAGAACCAGGAACACCTGATCCTAGAACTGGATTTGGAAGATTCTGCACATTAAAACAACCAATCTCAGTCGAGGTTGCGGTGCAAATAGTTAAAAACCGGATTGAACTTCCACATGTGAGATTAGCTCGAGCACGTGGACCAAGTACGAAAAAATTTGTTTTTCTTCATCTTTTTCATTGTTTGTAAATTACTAAAGTTATTCTTTTTTAATTGCAGGTGGAACAGTCAAAACTATAGCACTTTGTGCAGGATCAGGAACCTCAGTTTTTAAATCCTCTCCACCAGCAGATTTGTACCTAACTGGAGAAATGTTCCACCACGATGTTCTCGATTTAGTTCACAATGGTGGAAACGTTATTTTAACCAATCATTCAGATTCAGAACGCGGATACCTCAAAGTGTTCGCTAAAAAGTTGAGTGAATTACTTGGTAATTCAGTACAAGTGATCGTGTCGCAAAAAGATAAAGATCCTCTCACAACAGTGTAATTAATTCATAAGCAATTAGGCATCCCAGATACGAAATAAAACAAACGTGAATGTCTAGAGCAGTCTGAGATAATCGCACGTGTCCAAGAAAGTATATGGTTCTAATTACGCTACTGTAAGTTAGTAACTTTCTCAGAGAAAGTTCAATTAATTTCACTGCCCGAGAGAGGACAGCTAAATTAATAGCATCGCACTCAAAGCCCATTTATGGTCTCTAAATTAATTATTATATGCATCGTTATTATATTCTTTATGTTTGAACATAAAGAGAAAAGTACCTTAAATTATAATTTTTGAGGAGGACCAAGCCTGAAATTTCAACCCTCAAATAATCTAATTTGCTCTATGCTGGTCGATTTTCATATGATGTGCTTAAAAGTCTTTGAACTATTAAAACTTCTTATATAATATCTCTGGAGTAGAAAATTATAAAAATTATATTTTAAAAACGAAATTCGAAGATCTAAGACGCTTTTTTCAACTTTATCACGTAATTTCTCAGTCAGAATAATGCCTACCTGACAGAAATGTTCAGCTTTGTGTTATTAATTTTTTACTGGGTTGAAAATTCAGTTGCAAATTCACTAAATTTTTCCAAATCTTGCAATAAATTGCAGTTGTCAGGATCATTATTTATGGCCGACTTAATATTTTACCATTTTCTTAAAATTTTTTAAAAATTTTTCTTAAAATTTGTTCCAAATTGTTCCAAATGCAATTTGTCATAATTTGTATATATTTGAACATCAAATTCTAAATTGATCAGTTTTGTAATCTTGGAGCTTGACTTTGGTACATAGATTCAATAAAAAAGGATATTTTTGAATTTTTTATTATTGAACTCAATTTTTCAATCGATGTGTTGAGAAAAAAATGGTGGTTGACATCCGAAAAAAGTAAATCACAAAACTTTTAAATCGGATAATATCTTGTGTTCCATTTTTTAATTTGAAAACTCAAATTTGTGCAAAATTTTTGATGTTTTTCCTATGTACCAAAAAATTAATGCGAATTTTTCGTATGTACAGTTTTTGATACTGAACAATTACATACAAAATTAGACATTAAAAAATTTTTGTTCAAGTTGGCATCTTTTGAAAATTTACATCTGAAAAAATATGTTTTTTGCATATTTTCAAACAATAATTCCAACTTTAACAAACAATATTTGTCTAATTTCCAATTTTGTATTATTCTTCACTATACAATACACCAGCAAATACTGTAACATAATAACATTTCATAATGTTTTGGTCCATAGGAAATTTTTTTAGAATTTTCCAACAAGAGTTTCACTCGGCTTTAATAATTCGATAAATTTCAGCATTTTTTGTGTTGAACGCCCTCAATTTTAAATAAACTGAATTGCATGGCCTTCAAAATAAGATATCGTACATATTTAACAAAATAAATTGTTGAAAATTTTAATTCCGAAGCAGTAACACCAAATTCTAAAAAAGTATTATATAAAGATATAAGAATCAGACAAACACCACAAATTGGAGGGCATAGGTATTTTCGAACAAGTCACCCAAGAATATTGACTTGACACTTGGCCTAGCCTAGGGGTTCCTTTAGCTTCCCAGTTGAAAGTCCCTCTTACCCTACATAATATGTTTTAGCTTTTTTTTCTCCCATATTAAGGTTCGCCGTTCAAAAATAATTTATATTTTACAAAATTTAATACATTTTTTAAAGAAAAATCTGAAAATTTTTTTTTGTCAATTTTCTTGAAAAATATTAATTTTAGGGAAAAAGTATATGTACAGACAAACAATAAGTGTTTCGATGATATCTACAACTTTTATGTACAACATATTTATCTCAGAATAAAATTTTTCGAGATTTTTGAAAAAAAAACTAATTGAAAGAAAATGTAAAAATGGTAATAACTTAGTTTATATTATTCTGCGCTAAAAATTGTTTTGGGACTTTCAACCGGGGTGAAAAAGGGACATTTAAACCAAGTATCAAGTAAATATTCTTGGGTGACCGTTTCGGAAGAATACCCTAATTGGAAACAATAAAAATTATTTACACTTTTAAAATCGGGAAGCCATGAATAATGACCAATTTTTATTTTTAGTCCTTCAAATTAAAAGAGTTTCAGTCGGGAAGATTTAAAAAGATTTTTTTTAAATATTAAACTTTTTCAATTCAACAATTTCAAATTTAATAGCAAGCCCCATGAAGTTTAACGTGTATTTCCCATAAGAAAAAAGACGTTTTTGTACATTTTATTCGTAAAATATTAGGTGAATAGAGTTGAAACTCAACATTTTTCTTCACAATTAGCCGAATAATACAAATCAAAAATTACTTTCTCAATATCACCCCATAAGTATGTTTTACAGGATCCCCAAAAACCCCATAAGTGAAAAATTGTGGTTTGTGAGTTTTTGGCGCTAATTATGATTTTTTGCGATTTTTAAAATAAAAATTTGTTCTATTTCACAAAGCATTACCTTATATTGAAAACGATATGTTCAAACACATTATTTAAACAATCGATTATTCTTTATAACAATTTTCTCTTAGAATGAAGTTAGAAAGTCGCGGTTTTTTCCGCAATTTTCAACTTTTCAGTTAGTACGAGGCAATAATGAATTAAATTTAATAAAAATAATTGTTCAAACCAGTTATTATTATTTATAACAATATTCTCATAAAATAATGATAGAAAGTGGCGGTTTTTTCTAAAATTTTCCACTGTTTGTTCACTTATCTATTAGAGTGAGGTAATAATTAATTAAAGTTAAGCAACATAATTATTTAAACAATTTGTTATAATTTTTAATAATAGTCTCTTTGGATAATTCTGGAAAGTTAAGATTTTTTCTGAAATATTCAACTTTTTATCCACAATTAATGCACGATAACAGACATAATTGTTTGCATAATTTATTATTGTTTGAAACAGTCTTCCCTCAAAGTAGTGCTAGAAAGTTTCGGGGTTTTGCTGAAATGTTTAGCTTTTCTTTGACCTTTTAGTTATGGCCAAATAATAAATAAACATCAAGAAGAATTTTTTGAATAGTCTTTTTAAGTATTTTTACTCATTTACTAATGTTTTTAAAATATTAATTTAAATAAAAAAGCTCTCAGTAACTACTTCAAGGAAAAGCTACATTCAATATGATCTATATAGAAAATTTGAAGAATATTTCAAATATCTGGTTCTATTTCTGAAAAATATATTTGCAAAAAAGAAAAGGATTGTTTATAAACTGATTCTTGTTGATGTTTATTTATTATTTGTTCATAACTAAAAAGCCAGAGTAAAGCTAACAATTTCAGAAAACCCCTCAACTTTCTGGCATTGCTATAATAAAATATAGTCATAAACTATCGTAAATTGTTGTAACAATTATGTGTGTTATATTGCATTAATTATTAGCTCACTCTAGTTGAAAAGTAAATGAAAGTGGACAATTTCAGAAAAAACCCGCAACATTCTAGCATTATTCCAAGAGAATATTATTAAAAATAATAATAAATTGTTTGAACAATTATTTTTGTTAGTTTGGATTCATTATTTCCTCACTCTAATTGAAAAGTGGAAAAAAAGTAGAAAATTTCAGGAAAAACTGCAACTTTCTAATATTACTTTAAAAGAATATTGCGTTATAAATATCAATATATCATTTAAACATTTATTTTTGTTAACTGTAATTGATTATTGCCTCGCTGTAACTGAAAAGTTTTAAGCAAGTTAAAATTTCGGAAAAACACTGCGACATTATAATTCTATTTTAAGAGAAAATTGCTAAAAACAATAATAAATTGTTTAAAAAATTTATTTAAACATCTAATTATCAGTAGAAAGTAGTATTTTATATATTAGAAACAAATTGTATTACAAAACTACAAAAAAAATCATATTTAGCGCCAAAAACTCGCTAAACCTAATGTTTCACTTATGAGGTTGTTTGGGGTCCTGTAAAACAGACTGGGGGGGGGGGGGCGGGGATATATAAAGTCTTTTTTTCTTGTGGGAAATACTAATGTGTCATATGTCTAATGTGGAACATTCCTTCGCGTTATTAATTTCACGTTAAGAATTAAATCGTTTTCAATTCGAATTGCCCAGAATTGTACAAATCAAACTAAAATAATTGAGCATATTGCATAATTGTACTCGAAAGTCTTTTCATTTAATATTCTACAGTATTAAACAGTTGACCGTGACCATTGTTCCAGTTTCAATTTTGAACCGCTACCAATATTGTTCAGTTTTGACGGCTTGAATTTCAAAATTTAAATTACCTCTAAAATGTTTAAATATTGGGAAATGACCGGGAATTTTTTTCAAATGTTTGAGTGGCAATCCTGAGATGATAAAAACTTGAAAAAGTTCGAAGTATTCAAAATTATATTCAAAACAATGTTACAACTTTAAGAGTAGGATAATTTGAATTATATTCCTTTGTTAATGTGAACTACAAGGTCCCTGAATTCGAAACCCAGAAGAATGGACTTTATCATTTAAAACCCTAAATTGCTCTTGAAACCTGAGATTTGAAAACTGAATTATTTAATTAATCATTGCTGAATGGACCATTTTTGCCAACGAAATTCGTTCCAAAAAAATGATGGATCATGAAAGAAAAAATTCGTGTTTTCAGTAGGTCTTTGTTTCGAGGCAGAGCACCGGTACCTGGGCGGACTTGACTCAACGCTGATCCGCAAAGTGTCCACTCCACAGGTCCCTGAACGGGTAGAACCGGATCGAGTCGTGCATTCGTAGCGTGGTGCTGATAGTGTAAGGTCTCCGCCGGCGAAAAAGCAGCGAGCGCGCTCCCTCGCCAAACGTAGTGATTTGATCTCAGGGGCAATCAGCAAAAGGAGAGCTCGACGACTTTTCAATCGGAAACCACGCTCTCCCGGTCGGAACTTCCGCTCTTTTATTTTTCTCCCTACTCGACTTCAGTTAGGTACCGTACCGTATTACTTTTAAAAGACAACTTGGATCAAGAAGAGGAGAGTCACACGCTCTGTGTCTGCGCCTTTACCTGATTCGGTCCATCGCGGATGTAACTGTCGAAGCGGTTTTCCTATTCAGGACCCGTTAACTCTGTGGAAGATCAGTGTTCAAACCGTTGAAACTTTGTTATGAGTCACGCCGAGTGGTTTCGTTGCTCTTGATTATCACGCGACATTGCCAGACAATTGGTGGGATTCCTGCAGTGACCCAGACTTTCATCGGCCCTGGTGGTGTCTCCATAAAAGGACTTATCCCTCGAAACCAGCTCACGATCATCACGCACGGTACATCAATTTCACTTGATAATTATTGTCAATCTTCTATATCTTCAGCCTATCATTTTTGTAAAATTCAAATATCGAAGATTTTTGCTAAGGGTCTCTTTGGGGAAGAAAAGAAGATGATGAAAAGGCACTGAAGGAATAATCAAATAAAAAGTTGAGTATTTTAACTCGTGATGGTTTTCAAAAGTGCTATTTAGTAATCAAAAATATCTGAGTAAAGTCAGGGTAGTATTATTAAGTAATAAAGTCAATGAAGAGACATACAAGTAATTTTTGTAACAAATTTTCACTATTAATTAGGGATTTATTATTTTCAATTTACAGTTAGGGAGAGTTGAATAACAAGGGTATCTAGCCGACCGGAAATTTTATTTAGGATCGGGAATTTTGTTCGTTTATCGAAAAATCTATTTTTTTCTACTTTATATCTTCTTTTTATGTTCAGTCGAAAATCAGAGAAAGGAAAATCTTATTCTTTCACGTATGAGAACATTACAGTTAACTGATCTTTGATTATATGTATACACATGTCGTTAATTAAATATGAGTTAAATTAGTTCTCTTAAAAAGATTATAAGCTATATAAAAGTAGTGTAAATTTCAATTTTATCTTTAAATTTTAATAAAATCTAATGTAATAAACATTTTACAACTTTGGAAGAAAAAAAGTTTGAAACATTCGAAAAGACATCTCGTATGATTACTCATTTCATATATTTTACAAAAAATATTTCTTTTAGCAGAAAAAAAAAATCATTTTAATTCTTCCAACATTTGTGTTTCAACTTTAAACATGTTGCACCATGAAAATAACATTCTTTAAAATAATTGTGATAAGTAGGTGCGATTTTATGTAAATTTACTTTTAAAATGTTCCCAAGAACTTTGAAAATTATTTATTATATTAGATTTCATTAACATTTTTAGAAAACTTTAGTTTTTGATGTTAGTTTTCTTGACCAGGGTAATACGCAATAATTATAAATTATTACTATTAATTAATTATGATGTTAAAGTTTTTTGTCTACTGGTCGTTTCAATATTTTCATGAAAATATTGATACTTTGATTGTGAAAAAAATTCTCTCTAGCTCCGGTGGGATCATAATAATTTTTAGAAAACATTGATATTTGCACTTTTTTTGCATTATCTTCTTAAAAAATAGACAGAATGACCTCGAAAATGACTTCATCCTCACTCATTTTATCAAGAATACCGATAGCCTTCAATATATTAGGGAGAAAAAAGTTTAACTTTCATATAATTAACGTTAAAAGAACCTAAGCAATTATATCGATAAACGGGCGGTGTCATACTCGTGATCCTTAATGTAGTTTCTATTAATATTTATTACGTCAATCTGTGATTGAGAATGAGTTTAGCAAGTGTAAATAAGTAATTGCCAAATTACAAAAAGACATTTTTGAATTGGTAGGGCCAAAAAATGTGATAAGGAAAAAACCGAGAAACCCCGAGAATTTCAAATTGATTGATCACTATACACCCGAAAATCATAAAATCACTCAATATTGAAGGGTTTCAAATTGTTCAATTTTATAGGCTCGAATTTAAAAATAAAATTTGTTCAAGTTTCTAAATTTTTACTTCTTCAATTCGGAACGTTGAAAATTCAAAAACTGACAGCTTTTGAGTTCTTCGAGTTGATTTTTCTACGTTTAGTCTCTTTTCGTTTTAAAAGGATACTTTGATTCAAACTTTTTCAAAATATGTTCGCTTTTTCCACTTTTCAAACAGATTCTTTTTTAATTAAAAAATTATATCTATTAAGTTTAATAATTTTAAATGAAACGTTAAGAAGGAAGGATTTTATTTCAAAACCTTTGAAGTGAAGAACTTTAAATTGAAAAACTCAAAATTGTATAGTTTCGAATATTGAAACATTTAATGTTTCTAACAAAATTCAACAATAATTTTCGAGTTGAAAATGAAAGAATTATAAATTTAAATCCCGTTTTAAATTATCCGTTTTTGTGTTGTCAAAAATATTAATCAGACCTAAAATGCACATACTTTTTCATAGTTTAATAATAAACTCAAACTCGAATATTTCTTTTTCAAAACCCAAATTTTTAATTTGAGTTATTTAAAAATTGTCTTCAAATTCGAAAATAGTTAATTTCCCTTTTTAAAAATGTAAACGGAAACGAAATTTAATTTCAAGTTTAAAACGATGCGATAAAAAAAAATTAGACACTTTTTTAAGTCAAATATTAAAAAGTTACGTATTTGCAATTGTGAAAAACGGAAAAAAAGTGACAAAAAAGAGGCGAAAATGCAAAAAGTCCAATATTCTAATCTGTTTTTAAATCAGATACAGAATTTCTAAATGACGCAAACATGTGTTTATATCGACTACTCAGTCTGATGTTATTTCTTGTCTAATTTATGAGAAAAAAATGTACAACCTTGAAGTTATTATTTTAATGGATTTACGAGTCATCTCTTATTCTTAAGTACCAAAGTTTTTTGCTCTGAATTGCAAATAACGCTGAAAATAATTACAAAAACCAAAATCCTGTTTTCAAGATATAAACATTTTTCTTCTAAACTCTACATTTTTTGTATTTTACTTCTTAACATATTTTAAATATAAAAAAATTTTTTTTTTAAATCAAATTAAATTTAGATCGAGTTGTCGATTCTCAATTTGTCTTATGAAATCAAAAGAGAAAATAAGTGAACCTTCTTCGTACGTGTATGTAACTTCTCTTGACAGAAACGTGTAGACCGTGAAGCGGGAAAATTCGTTCGTCGTGCCTATGCAGTGTGACAAATACATATCCGATACCCAGCCCAAGAAGAAAGCAATTTAAATACTTATTTTATGACCACTTGTTCTAAAAAATAAAATAGGCCAGCTGCTTGCGTCAAAATAACTAAATAAAAATTTATTTATTTTCAGATTGCTTAATTTCGAATCAATCAATTTGAGGTCCCTCAAAGATTCAATTCGGCCTTTTTTTAATGGTAAATATTTTGAATTAAAAATTATTCAGATATCAAAACTTTCAACTCGATTATAAAGAGCTTTTTAGTATTTTCCTTAAACAACCATTAAATATTTAATTTCAATTTTACCAAACCAAACCAGACTGAACTGACTCAGAACAAACAAGTCTTAAGAATTGTTTGAACTTTCTTTCATTGAATACGAGGCCTTTACATTTTTATTTGTTTTTCATGTCACTAAAAAAAATTTGGTGTCAGAGAGAGAGCGCTGAGTGTTTTCAGCGATTGCAGAAAATGCAGGATATTGTGAAGTTCTGGCCTTGCGGCCGATTTTACGGCGTGGGCGAAACTCGTAGGATATACCAAGTCGGCTCGAAAGGTGTAGTCTTTGGTCGTGAACGCATAAATAATAATAATGATAATAGAAAAAAAAATACTGCGTTTCAAACGAATGATTCTCGGCGACATATTCACCATGCGACAGGTGTAATCGGTTCTGATAGATATTTTTTTTTATGGGCCTCGGGAAAATGCAAATAGATCTTGACCTATATTTATAGTTTTTCTGGAGGCGTTGCTGGTATTCAATCCATTCCGATCTCTATTGAGACTTTCTTCTCGACCTTTTTAAGACAAACAGAAGATTCAATATAAGTTTTCCAAAAAAGGAGGCTTCATTTTTAATAGGTACTTTTTTGGTCTATTATTAGTGCAAGTTACTTTTTTGCAAATTGTGTGAAAAAGTTGTAGCTTCAGTTTTAAATAATTAATTTTACAATCACAAACGCGTTTTAATTCATTCTTAACCACAGAATATCATTACTGTTTCAGCTCATTTTGAAATATGAAAGTCATTACAGAAACACAGAGGGTCATTCTTTTCCCAGCTAATTTTGAACCATCGATGGTCATTCCTGTCCTAGCTCATTTTGAACAATAAATGGTCATTACCATTCCCGTTCATTTTAAATCGTGCAGGATGGTTCCTGTTCCATCTAATTTTGACCAGTAGAGGGCCATTTCTCTTTCAGCCTCGTTTGATCCATAGAGGGTTTTCCCCGTTTCAACTCACTTTAAATAATAGTAGGTCATTCCTGTTTGATCTCATTTCAAAGCATGGAGGATCATTCCGGTTTGAGTTCGTTTTGAAGCACAGAGGATCATTCCTGTCCTAGCTCATTTTGAATAATAGAGGTTCATTACTAGTCCAGTTCATTTTAAACCGGTCAGGATGATTCCTGTTCCATTTCATTTTGAAAAATAGAGGGACATTACTCTTTCAGTCTAATTTTGATCCATAGAGGGGTTTTCCTGCTTCAACTCACTTTAAACCATCGATGGTCATGCATGTCCCAGCTCATTTTGAACAATGGATGATCATTCCTATCCCAGCTCATTTAATCCATCATGCATGATGATTTATGTTCCAGCTCATTTTGAACTACAGAAGGTCAAAACTCTTTCAGCCTAATTTTGAGAAATAGAGGCTCCATCTTCTCTCAGTTAATTTTGAATAATAAAGGGTCATTTCTCTTTCAGCCTCTTTTGATCTATAGCGGGGTTTTCTAGTTTTAATTCACTTTAAACCCTAGAAGGTCATTCCTGCTTGATCTCATTTCAAATAATGAAGGATAATTCCTGTTTCAGGCCATTTATGTATTTTCATGAGAATTTAGTCTAACAATAATATCGGTTGGTGGTAACCAAACCAAACTCCGTTCTTAGACTGTTGTCGATAAAATCCAAGTGATCATTTTTTGGTCTTTACAGTCTTATAAAAAACAACACATTTTAATTATGGTGTCAAAATTTTAATAAAATCGACGTTTCGGCTCGGCTTTGAGCCATTCTCAAGATCTAAACAAAATAATTTTTTAAAATTAAATAAAATGAAACAAAAGTTAATTAAAGTCGAAACAACTAATTGAATAAATATATATGGTAAGATCTAAGAACATTACCTGAAGTCGATAAAAATTGTCAGAAAAACATTAATAAAAAACTGATGCAACGTCAATAATTTCGTAGTCAATTAATAAACAATCAGTTTAAAATCTTTAAATCTCTAGCGAGATATTAAAGATCCATAACATATGTACTACATTTTTAACAATAAGTCAAAGACAACATTTAACGACGATGACATGAACATTTAGTCTAAGTTTGAAGTGTAGCTATATCAGTAATAAATTTTTCCCGTAAGCAAGAAATTGATAAATGGGATATAAATTTAAAAAGCTATAGGTGTGTATTTGAAAGACTTTATAGGCACTAAAGACAATATGTGATGATGTACCCGCGCATTCTCTTTTTATAGCAAAAAATGCAACCCTTAAAAATTCGAAATGAAAACTACACGTTGGCGAAGCAAAGTTTTTTTTTATTAGTGCCTAATATGTTATTCAGGGCTGATCTCTTTTCTGGAGTCATGCGGAAATTATTATTACCCAAAAATAAGCAGATTTTCGGAACTATTTTTTCAACTCTTATTATTTAAAATCTGTTCCAAGGAATAGTATATCTATTTTGAAAAGTTTTAACTGAAAAGTGTAAAATAATATCCCAATTTTAGTATCATATAACTAGTTTTCTTTGTCTCATTAAAATGCACATAAACTCTTGGCGCAAGTAAGCGTGAAAAATATACATAGATTAGTAATGGCCATTCTCCAGGTACCTCGGAGTATTAATTACTCAATTTCTGAATCATTCGAAATTCCAATTAAGTAACGAACTCGATATCCTTGCCATTTGGATCCAATTTTTATCAAGTGTTTCTTATTGCTCTCGATTATAACTTATCATTTAAATCGTTTCACCCTCGTTAGGTTTTAAATAGAAATGCAGGAATTAAATAAATCAGAGACTAATGGGGAATGATGAAAATATGAGCATCGATTATACAAAGAAGTGTATATTACTCATCTTCTGTTCAAACACCTTTTCTTAGTTTTTTTACTTAGCTGAGTCATCTTGCATCTGTCTGACTAAATATGCAACAACAATGCCATTAGTAGGTGGGCATTGTGTGCATCGAGAGGAAATTTAATTAACTTTAAATTGCGCAAAAATGGTGTATACGATCCTGAATTTATTGAGGATTAAAATTTTTCTATTTGAACTTTAAATCACGTATGCAAAATGGAAATAAAGATATTCGTTAGTTTGATTTGATTAGTTAACGGTACTTATCATGTATTTAGTAAACGCAAATTAATCTCTAACGACATCAAATAAAAAAACAATAGTCAATAAGTCTTAATAAAAGGCTGTTTCGAAAAAAGTGACTTCGAATTTCTGTGTTGAAGAAAAACCAGTAAAAGTACCCCTTTTCGCAAGAAAGGGCTAAAGTAAAACAAATTATTTCAAAGAATCATCTTTATTGAGAAAAAAAGAATTAATTTTTAGTTTTCTCAGGTTTTTTGTTCTACTTCTTTTAATTAAAAATTTTTAATTAAGTCGCGAGATTTACACTAATTTATTATATTTTTCATTCGGCCTACATTCTAAAAGTCGAGGGGTCGACCACTCTGATTTTTCGTGTACGAGGAATATATTCCC